>JACXGK010013904.1:0-12239 GCA_016801125.1 Novumbra hubbsi
CATCTAAACCCAATCCTCTGACATCTGGTCTTACTGGTTTAATGAGCCACCTAAACCCAACTCTCTGACATCTTGTCTTACTGGTCTAATGAATCATCTAAACCATCCCTCTGACGTTTTTTCTGGTTTAACTGGTATTCAGGCCTTCATGCTGGCCCAGAGCTATAGCATACAGTCATACAGTCATATAGTGATACATGCAAATCCCAGGATAGTTATTATTTGATTTAAAAACAAAGTGCACCTCCACATAAAATTAAAATGAATTCTAAACCTTGTTGTGTTGAACTTCCTGCTTCTGCAGGAGGAGATAAGCCCGTTGGAAAATGCCATGGAGACGATGCAACTGACCAATGAGAAAATCAGCAACATGGTGCAGCGCCATCTGAGTGACCCCAACCTTCCCATCAACCCCCTCTCCATGCTTCTCAATGGCATTGTTGACCCTGCTGTAATGGGGGGCTTCACCAACTATGAGAAAGTACGATTGAATATACACGTGTGTGTGTGTGTGTGTGTGTGTAAGCAGTATATGCATGCAAAAATACACAGCACATGCTGTGTCAACATAAACATATAAAGGCTGAGGAGGTTTTCTTCCTTCCGTCCAGGCATTCTTTACTGAGAAGTACCAGCAGGAGCATCCTGAAGACCATGATAACCTGGAGAAACTGAAGGACCTCATCGCCTGGCAGGTAAGACTTATGCATACAGAAACAGACATGTGTACACACACAGTCACACACACGCACGCGCTTAGCAGTGGTCACAGGGGTGGGGGGGTGATGAGGGGTGGTCGTGAAACGTTTGGATCATCACAACGAAGTAAATCTGTCTGCCAGGTTCTGGTTATTTATCTGACGAGTGTGAAGAGAAGTATTCCTAACCCGATGATCTTGACGGAACTGAACAAAGCCCTGTGTTCGTTAAGGTTCCTGAGAGATCAGAACACGGGAGTGTGCAGAAGCAGGCATCCTGCAGTTCCAAGTGTTCCGATGTTCCAAGCATTCTGCAGTTCTAAGCATTCTGGAGTTCCAAGCATTCTATTCTAAAGTTAGATGAGTTCCGTGCCTAAAATTGACGAGTAAAAAAACAGCATGGATCTTTTTCCCTCCTCCCTTAGAGGTCCTGGAGGGAGGATATACAAACACAAATACTCGCTTCAGAGCTTTAATCTGCTCATCGTAGCACTGCGTCCTGGATCAATATCCTTTCCTCTCTACCCCCTCCTCTTCCTCTCGGCTCTCTTCCTCCTTTCTCTCTGTAGCTCTCCTCTCCCCCTCTTCTCCAAAGTCTTTAACTGTGTTAATTTAACATTGTCAGGAATGTTTGTAGTTACCAGCCTAGAATAAAAACCTCTGCATGACCGTTACTATTTCAGGGAATCCACCATTTACACACGCGTGATCATTTGTGTGCGAGAGACACACACCCCAATGTTGACACACAGACTTGTGTCGATAGTTGTTCATCTTTCTGTGTTGCAATGGAATGGCAATATAACGGCTTTCCTCTGGAAGAAAGTCTATGTATCTAAGCCCCTGGAGATTCTATGAAAAGAAGATATAGAAGTTCAATAAATTAGGATTTATTATTATCTCATTTTCTCGGCTAGGTGAGTCACACAGAAATATGGCATTAGCATCTCTCTCTTTCATGTGCACGCACACACACACACCTGCACACATTTGCTTCTAGTTCCAAGGTTTAACATCCATGGCTCATCTTCCACTCGGTATGGCACCAGGTTTGGGTACCCTTCTAATTGTACCCTTTAGGTGCCTACAGTTTAAATAATTAATCAAGTTTTGAGATCAGGGTGGAAGTCTCTCTTCCGCCGGGTTGCCAGGTTCTGTAACTTTTCCACATTTTGATGTGGGCTACATCTGGTCATCTAAGTCAGCATTTTTCAGACCCGGATTGCGGGATGCCTGCTGGTCCTTGTCATGTTCCTCATGTAGACGTCCCACTGATTGGCGGTTTACATTGGCGGTTACTTCACAGAACCGGAGTTACACATCTGCTGCCTTCTATTCTGGGGTTGGCACATACACGAGGGAATTGACTACTAGGGAGTTTTCCATATCTTCTGTTCATTGGTATTTTGCGGTTGATTGTTTAATGTTTCTTAAATTAGAGGTTTTGTGATGGAACATGCGATGTCTGTTTCATAAAATGTGCATTATTATTTAGTAGATACTGTATCATAGAGACAATGTGTAAATATATATCTCTTTAAAACAAGTTTTAATAAAAACAAAGGGATGGCCAATATTTATTTTATGTAAGCGATTAAAAATACATTTAGTTTCAGAAGGAGGTCAGGAAACTGTGTGAGTTTAGCAGGGATAATTCAATATCCTTCAAGATCTTCATGAAATGCTTCATACAGCAGGAGGGTCGACCTTGAAGCACCTGTTATGGTGGGCAGGGTTACAACATGCAGAGGTTTAACGGAGGTCCTATAAGCATTTTATAAGCCTATAATATTAACATGAACTATGAATCAGCTTTCTCCTGGGCTCTGAATAAACAAAACAACCTCAAATCACTAATGTCTCCAGATCCCTTCCACTGGTGGGGTCTATGGAAGAGTCTTTCAGGCTTGACCGTGTGAAAGGGCTTTTCTGAGGAACTGAAATACGGTGATGGACTGAGGATGTCCGGTGCTTTGGACCATTCCTCCCATCGCTCTGATTAAGTTTTCCTCAAACTCTTTATTCTTTTCTACCAAATTTCTTCTTGTCCTTTTCCTTTTACTTTGCCGTTTCATGAAAAAAATGATGGGAAGCACCGATATGCCCTCATGAGGGCTCACCTGAAATGCTGTGACAGTGGACCAACCAGCACGCCCTCAGATCACAAAAGTTCCACGCTGTCCCTCGCTGCATCTTCAAGTGTCAGTCCAGCGCTGTAGTCCTCTTTTCTTTTTAACAACATCTCATATCTGTTAGAGGGCAAGTACAGGGGTTTGCAGGAACACGTCTCATAAAGGCACAACCTGACCAATGAGATGTGCCCCAGAAGAAAGGCATTGTTGCTTCCGGGACTTTCTATCACCTGCATGTTCAAGTCTTGCTCATCCCATTGAAGATGTATTACCAAAGAAATTCTCATACTCAGTTCAATTTGTGTGCTTTATTTGTTTGACTGAGTTAGGAAAATGCAAATGAATAGAAATGCATTCTTTGTCATCCTACACATCCTATTTATTCTACTACTTTGAGTACCTTGTCTGTCTTAAGTGAACTCAAGTTTGAGCGATATTGGTTGTGCTACGCTAGAATATTCTGCACGTCAGAAGAAATCCACTCCACTCCAGTGCTTTGGTTTGAGTCAGCGTTATAAGTCATGAAGCAGGTCAGGCATGGCATCCTATCATTGCTGTAGGGAGGGTGATTAAGAGGTTTAAGCTCTCCTCTGCAGTGTTTTATCGCATGGATATGTCAGAAAGACAGGAAGAGAGACACCCATACCCTGTGACAGATGCATCAGCCTGAAATCATAACCTGTAAAGAGATGACAGGAAGAGAGTCTTGAGTAACTCTGACTTGAATACATTATAATCAAATAATTTAGACTTAAACATCTTTGCAACTACTTTCTTGAGGTAAAATGTATTTGAGGTAGTATTGATATGATGTTGTCCTATCTAGCTATCGTGGGATGAAAGCGCTAATTGTGATCTACTCCGGATTTAAGCATCTGATAAACGACTAAAATGTGAACAGGACGAGAACGATGGAAGTTATTTCTTAGAGAAAAGCAGATGTCTCAGTCCATCAGAGAGCTAGTTTGTGTCCTGAACATAAATGTGTTTAAACAACACTAATGAAGCAGAGAAGCAGTGAACAATGCTTCAGTCAGATCCTAAACCTGGAAGGTGAATGAAAACCTGCTAACACGTAAGAGATTTCAGCTTGAACTATCTGCCGTAGTATGCCAATTAATGAGAAATCCCGCGGTGTGATAGATTTCCTCCTGGAATACTTTTACTATTCACGGAGAGAACTCATTGTCATGTAGAAATCGTGTAACACTTTGTTTCCCTGTTTTCAGGGTGGATGATCATTACCACCAACTTGTTGCAGTAATTCTGAAAATGTTAGAACTTCAGATTGATGGAGAATTCTTTGACATACAGCTACGGAAAAAATAAGAGACCACGGCATCTTTTTCTATAGTCTTTTCAAATAATTTGATTGAGGAACATTTTGAGTGAGGACTGAACTGAAGGGTTCAACTTAGTGGTCTCTTAAATTGACCCCTTCTCTTCCTCACTCAAAACTTTCCTTTTAAAACAATTTTGAAAGGAAAGAAAAGGTTGCAGTGGTCTCTTTATTTTTTCCAGAGCAGATGGTCTAACCGCTAGGCTTTCCACAGAGTTGACTTACAAGTGGTTATTATTTCACGTCCAAAGGCTGTTCAAAAACTACTGGCTTGATCTTCTTGGTTGCCGTATGCCTGCCCTGATATAGTACTTGATGACACAGGCCTACACAGTAGCTAGTTACATTACCCGAGTGATAGTGGATAAATCTCACCAGCCATTTACCATCTGGTTGGCTCTGCCATATTGGCCGAGAGGTGGAAATGCACAACCCCAGCAAGTGGCACAGCTCGGAATCTCATTCCCCTTTGCAACCATGGAAAAGCCCATCTGAAATTAAAATTTCATGTGCAAGTTTATCCTTTGCTAAATGGTGGTGGTGAAATATTGTCTGTTTGTGCTGTCTAGCTGTCTTTCCTCACTGGGGACCAATTAGCAGATATTAACTGGATTCTAGTTGGATAAAACTCAATTTCTCTTGTTTTACTTTTCAATTCTTGCTTTCCTGCTAGCTTATCCTTACTCACTTAACCTTCACTCTCTCTATACTGTTATAGTTCTCATTAATGAAACTCATTTTTGCCGTTTATTTATTCTTGTACATGTTTAGAGAGCCCATATGGGAGGTTGAGTTGAGACTGACAGAATGGACCTAGTGGTTCTCAAACAGGACAGTGGTTCTAAAAGTTTTTGGGGCTGTGGAATTCATCAGAGAACCCCTCACGATCAGAGAACCCCTCACGATCAGAGAACCCCTCACGATCAGAGAACCCCCTCACGATCAGAGAACCCCCTCACAATCAAAGAACCCCCTCACGATCAGAGAACCCCCTCACGATCAGAGAACCCCCTCACGATCAAAGCACAGTTCCATTAAGAATGAAGAAATAGGATGTCTTTTCCTTTGGTAGTGCATGGATGAATAAACCAAGGTCTTTGGCCCTGGGAAGGATAGTTTTAAATGCCCACATTTTGCCGGTTGAAAGAAAGTGTTGCAGCTTTGAAATAAATTTCTTGCACGTCTGCACACAATTTGCTATGAGGCAGAGAGACTACTTTTAAGGCTGGGATTATTATTAATTCATGTTTTTCGGGGGGGTATACTGAAACTGCTACTTTACAAACTTGATTGGTGGGGTGTCGTTGCCACCAATCTCTTGGGTATAAATTAATAATATCACATAGTAGTGTATTGTTTGCTAAAATCTGTTGTTGTTGTTTGTCAAACTAAACTGTTTAACGTGTGTGTTTGTACGTATATCTTCAAACCCCATGCAGTTTGAGAACCGTTGACCCTTGATGACCTTCGTTCAATGTGTTGCTATGCCAACACCATGGTGTTTTATCATGCTCCTGGTGTGTTTGGCAATGAGGTGTGTGTGCTATAAATAGATGTGGGTATCCTGGGAAACAAGGTGGATTCTGCCCCATCACGTTCTTCATTGCTCTCTCATCCCTCACACCCCTTCCTGTCTCTCACTTATTTTTTCCACCCCTTCCTGTCGCCCTCTCATCCCTTCCTGTCTCTCTCTCATCCCTCCCACTTCTTCCTGTCTCTCTCTCATCCCTCCCCCTCATCCTGTCTTGCTATCCATCCCGGCTCGTCTCACACTCTTCCTCTCACTCTGTCTCTCTGCTCAGAGTGTCCCTGTGGGGATTGTAAAGATGCTTCATGTCACGGGAGACCCTGCCAGGGCAGCATGCATGTGAATCAGTCTGTCTTCATAGTCGTACAGCGTTTAGTTGGGTGGACCAAACACAGAGAGATATAACAGAGCTCTGCAAAGTCCTCAGGGTCAAAGTCTCCATCTCTATTTATATGTCTCTCTTTTTATCTTTCTGTCTTGTCGTTTGTTTTCTGTTTCTTTCTCTTTCAGGCATGTGGTCCCAGTGTTCATGCTCCTGAAGTCTCTATTTTTTGGGGTTGATACACACATGTTGAACATGAGGATGCCTCTTGCACTCACACAATGCTGTCCTTGTTACATTGTGACATGTGTTCTTTACAGAGAGAGAGATTATATGTATATATATGGATAGATTATCACTGAGATTGGAAACATTTAAAACACAATTTGAGCGCATGAGCATATTTCCTAATCTAACCAAATCCAATTGAATTTAAAGGAAGGTTTTTGTGAGATGGAGAAAATGAGCAAACAACCGGACATAATATTTTACGGTACAACATTAAAGGTCAATTTTGGGTCACATCTTCCATCATATTTTCCTACACTGTTATGGACATTTATTGTGTTAAATCTATCAGAAGGTTCATGCTACACAGCACATTCAATTGGAACGTAATGCATATTTTGTATTATTAAAACATTATTTGAATAAGCATGTTTAAAATCTCCTGATAGCCTTTCAAAGTAGAGATAAAAGACACCGTGTCAATTCTACCTTTGTTCATCAGAAGACTGTTGTCTCATTTGCCTTGCCAGGTAAACGGAAAGGAGAAACCATTTTAGATTGACAGGCTTCGCTCATCCGTTATACATTTTTACATCTACAATTAGTGTAAGAGGCGGCACTAAACTCAAAGGTGAAAATTTGTAACAAAAAGCAATAGCTTAATAATTAATTTGTGCACACCATGTTCCTGCCAAACTAGCATTTAGCATGTGGTATTAGCTTTTTTCTGCTTCATGACTTCAGTTATTAAAGCAATTAAACTAATGAATCGTGATTAATAGTGCAATCTCCTTGTTATCGAGCTTAATCAGAATTGCTAAATGTGTTAAAATGTGGCCCTAAATTCTTAAAAATACATTTAATAGCTAACTGTACCCTTGTTTAGTGGGTTTTGGTGGGAATTGTATTCAGAGAAGTCAGTAGTTTGTTTTCCATTGGTTAATGAGAAAATGCTGTTTATTTGACAAACATTTTACAAAAACTCTCTAGTTGGACAATAACTACACTAAATCATTGTTTAAAAAACACTTTGACAAAATAAATGATAAGGTACTAAAGTGTACACTGGTCTGGAGTTTTCTCCATTTGTAGATGGTTGCTCAGTGGAATGAGTATCCGTCCGGCAGACACATTGACCCGTAAGAAAACCCAATAACTGTAGTGGCACTATGTGACCTCACCGTCGTGTTGTGTGGGGCTAGTTTGACCCCAACCCCCCACACTGAGTAAGCAACTGGTACAATCGTGTTGGTGTTGTAAAATACATGAACCCACCGGTTAGATGAGCCAGTCACCCCGTCATATCTGTGTGACATACTCTTATTACACCACATGATCACATCAGCCTGAAGGCTTTCTGGGCGTTCAGGCTCTTGATCCGGCCCGGAGTCACACCTAAGCTTTTCAAGGCAATGTTCTGTAGCTGATTTTGTGCTACAAGCTGGGTGTTAGAATTGGCTGTCTGGTGCGTTGTCTGTCATTCTTTTATGTTCTGCGGTCCTACCTGATGCTGTAGTCTCAATATTGATCGTTCTCGAGCAGCTCATTGCGTATTGACATGCAACACGTTGATGGGGTCGCAAGGAGCGATAAATTCACAGACAAGTAGGTAAATGGGAACTAAGTACCAGTGAAGCGCTCCAGAAAGCTCCTGCGCTGGTCAAAATGTTAAAGCTATGCTGTTGCAAAACAATAATTAAGTGACTGTATCATGCTCCAGAAAGCTCCAGCTCAACGCTCAAATCAAGAACAGTCCTTGCATGGTTCTTGAGCAGAAACAAAAACATTAACGACGCGGTGTATTTTCACTGCACTAACCATGAATGTCTCTGCAAAATGTAATGAAAATACATGGACATGCTATTCATATTTGTTGGAGTACGTCTGTCTTGTGTAAGTGTGGAATAAATGAATTAAAGTGATTCAAACCGTCCGCCACTTTGCAAGGCAAGTGTCATCTGACTCACATACACAGAAACGCAGCGCTCTCTCGAATGAAATAAAAGAATTGGCCTGCATAATTGGCAGAGAGGTTGTCACCGTTGCCAAACCAGAATATGCGAGTTACTATTATAAAAAGTAACAATACATTTGTTACAGTTTTTAGTAATTCCTTGTTTCTCACATACACAAAACCTTATTTGTTCTCAGGGCCAATCCCTTTTTCATGCTTTTGTAACTAGGAATGATGATATGTTATCTATGGAGATACTGTACTTAAGATTAGGTATCCACTGGAGGATGTTGAGTAGAACAACTGTGGAAACATTTAGTTAGTCACACACCTGTCTGTGTTTTATTTAAAGAGTGTGTGTGCTTGTAACCTCTGCTTGCAAATAAATTCCAGCGTGGGCAACATTTAATTATTATTGTTATTTATTTTTATTCATCGCATTAACCACCCTTTGGCTTCATTTCTGTGGCTTGAAACAGCGGGAACAGTTTTATGTCCGTGGCTCAGAAGGGAGTGGGCGGCATAGGGTTTATTCTAATGGTTCTACTGGATGCTCTGAGCCGAGGCAGAACCGTCTGGTTGTAGCGGTGTAAAGCCAACAGCCTGGGGGGAAACTCAGCCTGCTGTACTCTGAGGAACATCCCATTACCGCGGTGTCTCGACACCCACCGACGCCGGTGTCTCCCCGTGGGGGATCCCGGTCCTCCGGTGGCCAGGGCACCTGAGATGGAGTACTGTTGAAGGGGAGGGGGGGGGCTTCCTAATTGCCTGTACGCATTTCTGCTTGGTTCGTGGTTGTCAAGGCTACAGAAGGGTTTGTGTGTTGACTTGGTTTGTTGCTAGGACGTGTCATGTTGGGCGCTGCGGAGGTTGCTATGGGTCACGGGTGGAGTAGTGTTATGAGATATGAAGGCTCGAATGTTTTTATGGCAGCATGTCTAATGTTGTGGAATATCGAGGGTATGATGTGTCATTGGTTGGAGTTTTGTTTAATGGAGAAACAATAAGGCTTAACTGCCTTGCTGAGGGACAGATTTTTTTTTTCTTTCCATTATCCCATCTACCCACCATCTACTCAAATCTACTCATTATCTTCCCACCCATCTACTCACCATCTACCCACCTAACCACCCATCCATCTACCCACCTAACCACCCATCCATCTACCCACCTAACCACCCATCCATCTACCCACCTAACCACCCATCCATCTACCCACCTAACCACCCATCCATCTACCCACCTAACCACCCATCCATCTACCCACCTAACCACCCATCCATCTACCCACCTAACCACCCACCCACCATCTGCTAACCTAACCGCGAACCCATCTACCCAGTTAACTTCTCCCCAACCCATCTACCCACTTAACCTCTCCCCAACCCATCTACCCACTTAGCTTCTTCCCAACCCATCTACCCACCATCTTCCCACCCTTTTAACTTTTCACCCATCTACCCACTCCCTCACCCATCTACCTGTGAGCTCTCTCAGTCTGTGTACACTCATCTCTGCTGTCCTATTTATACCCTCTGTGATGAGGAAGAAGAGCACACAGTGACTCTAGAGAGTTTGGGGCGGTTAGGTGACTATGGCAACCAGACATTCTATTGGGGTTTTAATGAACACAGTCAAGTTCCCTTTCTTAGCAGGCCGGAGTTCTGAAGACAAACTCACAAACACACACACTTTCTGTTTGCTTGGGTTTGTGTCTGTCCCTTAGAGCATTTAGTTTCTCTGGGTGAAATCTGTAGTATAATAACCTACCAGAGACATGTGGAGGTCAATGAGGGATAATGGAGGATTATATGAGAGATAAGAGGGATAGAGGATTGATTGTGGAGAGATATTGGACTGATAGTGGAGGGATATAGGACTGATAGTGGAGGGATATAGGACTGATATAGAACTGATATTTGAGAGATGGAGGACTCATAGTGGAGGGATATTGGACTGATATTGGACTGCTAGTGGAGGGATATTGGATTGATAATTAAGCTATAGAGGACTGATAGTGGAGGGATATAAGACAATTGTGGGATTGAGGACTGATATAGAATGTATATTTGAGAGATAGAGGACTCATATTGAAGGTATATTGAACTGATTATTAAGGAACAGAGGAGTGATAGTCGAGGGATGTATGGTTGATTGTTGAGTGATAGAAGTGTGATAGTGCAGGGATATAGAACTGGTAATTAAAGGATCAAGTGATACTGGAGGGATACTGGACTGATACTCCTCACTGAGGGATAGAGGAGTGATAGTGGAGGGTTATTAGACTGATAGTTGAGGGATAGAGGAGTAACAGTGGATACATAATATTGGAATACAAGTGATAATGGCAGAATATAGATCTGACTGATAGTAGTAGACAAGAGAATATAATCGTAACGAGGAATAATAAAGGAGAAATGCAAGTAGGGTTAATGGAGTGATATTATTAATGTACTGGCGGAATATAGGAGCAATAAAGGAAGAATCTGAGTGATAATGCATAAAAAGAAGAATGATAACCAAATAGGGATAATGTATGAATTGGCTAGAGATGTGCTAATTGTGAAGTGGTAATGAGGGAGTGTGCAGTAATGGAAGCATCATCCAGAGTGGTATAGAGACGGGGGGGAGGGTTAACAGGGCTCCCACCGAGCGGGGCCTGCAGTGGATCCTTCTGATGTAATCGACCAGACGGTTGTCCTCTGAGCTATGTTCAGATCCCTAACGCCCGTGTGTGTCCGTGTCCGTGCGTGTCCGTGTGTTAGATCCCCTACCTGGCCGATGGGGTTCGTATCCATGGAGAGAAGGTGACTGAGGCACTGCGTCCGTTCCATGACCGCCTGGAGGCCTGCTTCAAACAGCTCAGAGAGAAAGTGGAGAAGCAGTATGGAGTCAAAACACTGGTGAGATCTCTCTTCCACCTCCTCTCTCTTCCTTTAATGCCTTATCTTCCCCCCCCTCCTCATTTTCTCCTCCCTCACCTCCTCTCTCTTCCTTTGTTGCTTTATCTTTTCCCCCTCCTCATTTTCTCCTCTCTCACCTCCTCTCTCCTCCTTTGTTGCCTTATCTTCCCCCTCTCCTCATTTTCTCCTCACCTCCTCCTCTATCCTCTTCTTTTGTGAACTTATCTTTCCCCCTTCTTTCCTCCCACAAGACTTATGTCAGTCTTTCCAACACGCTCGCTAATGGCTACTTTGCGTGAATGTAGAATTGACAAAATATGGCCCATTTGCTTTATAGCAAACATTTCTTCCCAGTTTCAGCTGCATTGTGTATTCTGGAACAAAAGTAGGTGTATTCTGGAACAAAAGTAGGTGTGTTCTGGAACAAAAGTAGGTGTGTTCTGGAACAAAAGTAGGTGTGTTCTGGAACAAAAGTAGGTGTGTTCTGGAACAAGATTAGCAAGAGAAACAGTCAGAATGTATCAACCCACTGTTGAGTTCTCAAAATCATTTACTTACTAGTTTATTTGTTTGCGTAACACCCTATGCGAATGGTCCACATTATCTCTGAGTTACCGATTCCGCTGAATCAGCACAAACACACACTCTCACACACACAGCTGTTTGTGTTTTCTTAGTTGTAATACAGAGGCATTGCCTGATGGTGTTGTTAAGGACCAATCTCGGTGATACAATGTACTGCCCCAACAGTCACTAATGCAAGCCTGGTTTTTTTACTTGACCTGCATTCAACAGTGACAGAGCTTCTGAATGGCTAGAGGCTGGCAGTAATAACGTGGCCTGCCATTTTAATGGCAGTGAAGAATCTCGTATTTAGCAGTCAGAGCTTCGCTTGGCTGAATCCTTGTGGTTGACCGTTGGTATTATGTCTCTGCCGCCTGATGTTAAAGTCCCTGGCATTGCCTCACTGCCTGATGTTAAAGTCCCTGGCATTGCCTCACTGCCTGATGTTAAAGTCCCTGGCATTGCCTCACTGCCTGATGTTAAAGTCCCTGGCATTGCCTCACTGCCTGATGTTAAAGTCCCTGGCATTGCCTCACTGCCTGATGTTAAAGTCCCTGGCATTGCCTCACTG
>JACXGK010013905.1:0-12264 GCA_016801125.1 Novumbra hubbsi
CTCACTCTCCCTCTCTCCCTCCCCCTCTCTTTCTCTCTCTTCCTCTCTCTCTCTCCCTTCCTTCCCCCTCTTTTTCTCTCTCTCACTCACTCCCTCCCCCTCTCTTTTTCTCTCTCTCTCTCCCTCCCCCTCCCTCCCCCTCTCTCTCTATCTCTCTTTGGCTGTGTGATAAACACACAGACATCCCTAATTGGCTGCACATAGTCGACTCCATTACACTACGTGGACCGAAGCTCCGACATCACTTCAAATAGTGTTTTTCACAACACTCATGCCTCCGGCCAACGCGGCAGGACGTTCCATTATTATCAATGGAACGGTCCTTGTTTTGAGATGACTTTGTCCTTAGTAGCGCCAGACCCATTTAATAAACCTATTGTTTGGTCTGTAAGCGGTTTGTCAACAAAGATGTTCTTAATGGAGCAGTCTCTTGTCCCCATGACACTTATGTGATTCCCACCTGTACTGGTCCACTGCTGAAGGCATCACAAAAAGAAAATGTGCTGATGAAGCTGTCTATGGTATTATCTAAAATATATTGGTCAACTCAAAAATATTGTATTTTCTAACAAACTGTGAATTGGTGCTGTATGTTAGGTCTCGGCCTGGTCAAACATCAAACATCCGCTTTCATTTATCTGTTTTCTGTGTTACAAACATTTAGTTATGGTAGTATGCATTCAGTAACATCAGGGCAAATGTGAGGAGTAACGTTATAGTGGTGTTTTAGCGTTATATACTGTTATAGTTAGGTCAGTAACATGTTTTTATAGTCTTGGTTATCATATCAATTAATTATTTGTTCTTAATTATTTAATCAAAAATTACTTTACAGCATCAAACAACTGGGTTTTATTAAAAGAGGATAATTAAAAATATTCTGCCAGAACGAAAAGACTCAATTGGAGAACCCCAATAGTTTTTTTTATATACCATATACATTTTACGAGATAAATGTCAGTTGCAGCTATTAAAGTTGACCTTTTTCTAACATGTCTTTAATATAATGCTGATGGGTTTACGGGAAAAAAAATATGTTTTACAATTCATTTAGTCAAATCTCTGTGGACCAAAAATATTTTAGTCTTGGGAGGGTATAATCAATTACATTTCAGTAGCCTATCTGTCATAATTCCAGTATTGATTGGCAGAACATATTTTATTTCTGTATCACCTTTTTATTGGATAGGAGGGTTTATCAGCTGTTGTGGTAATTGTGTTACAATATTCATATTTGTATAGATTTTAGAAAACGTAAAACAAAAAACTATAATATGGGCTTGCATTTTCAGGCGCTATGAAATCTTTAAGTTAGAATGCATTCTGTATTTTAAATATATAGCTAATCTAGGCTATATACGTTTTAATATTTCCAATTTTATTGGCTAAAACATAGGCAATAATTGCGTGCACATTTCTGAGCAGGAGAGATTGTCTCTGAGACCAAATTATCTCAATCTGGTTTTTATTCTTCATTTTTAATGGGAATGGTCATGTTCTTTTCCCACAAAGGCTCGGGGGGTGATGTGAAAATATATTTAGCTTGGGGGAAGGTCAACCATTTCTACATATTCGGGGGGCTTTATCGTCAAGATACCCCATGTCACAAGTAACTGTCAGTCCCTTAGTACTGTCTCTAGTCTTTATCCTCAAGATACCCCATGTCACAAGTAACGGTCAGTCCCTTAGTATTGTCCCTAGTCTTTATCCTCAAGATACCCCATGTCACAAGTAACGGTCAGTCCCTGAGTACTGTCTCTAGTCTTTATCCTCAAGATACCCCATGTCACAAGTAACGGTCAGTCCCTGAGTACTGTCTCTAGTCTTTATCCTCAAGATACCCCATGTCACAAGTAACTGTCAGTCCCTTAGTACTGTCTCTAGTCTTTATCCTCAAGATACCCCATGTCACAAGTAACGGTCAGTCCCTTAGTATTGTCCCTAGTCTTTATCCTCAAGATACCCCATGTCACAAGTAACGGTCAGTCCCTTAGTACTGTCTCTAGTCTTTATCCTCAAGATACCCCATGTCACAAGTAACGGTCAGTCCCTGAGTACTGTCTCTAGTCTTTCCGATAAATCTGGTATTCATTGCAGGCGCAATGAGTCTTTTTTTCCTCATTGCCGATGGGTGTGTCGCAGTGATTCAGTCAGAATGTGTGTGTGTCTGAATTTCTCTGCTAACTGTATTTGTTTTGGCACAGTTTTCTTGTGAGGCCATAGGGTCACACACAACGGAGATAAGAGTGCAGTTATGTCAACACGGGCCACTTGGGAGGAGCCACCTTGCTCCTCGTTTATATTTTACAACACTGCTTGTTTGCTCTGACCACAGTTTACTTATCAGCTGCCCTAACACTTAAAAAGAAAGAACTGGACCAGTGCCAAAGATGGGCCAAGTAACTTCTGAGAATTATTTTTCTGTGCGAAGTCCCCTGAAGATCCAGCCCAGGACAGCCCTTGATGATACTCCACTTAATGGAGGAAAGTGAGCTTGTTGAAAGAAATGGACGCCCTTTTGGAAACCTGCTCAAAAGAAACTTGCACTCCTCGTCCAATACAGGAACAATATTTGTTTTCCTTTGTAAATGGTATCCAGTGGTTGGTAGTCAATGTAGTCATTGATACCGCAGGTGGCTGCAATGCCCTGATACTAAATGCCTACCTGGCTATATAAAATACTTCAAACCATCTCAACACTCCGTGCTTCATCTCTGTTCTGGCACAACATCTTCTCAGGAATGTAAGTATATTTTGCTTCATCATAAGTTGTTACTGTTATCTTTTGCTTGATCTAAATACAAATATGTGTATTTTTGCACAGCTTATAGCTGTTGTTGCACTAGCTGATCAGTACATGTGACTGGTTTAGTTTCAGTTCAATTTGCAGTAGTGTACCTAATTTATCCAGGTATAACTAGGGGCATGGCCTTCACTGCATCCCTTGCTGTACCTCTTGCAAATCTGTCTATGTGTCTCTTCACATGTGACTGACAGTATTCAGTGCCTGTGGTTTTCCAGCGGCAGCTGACAGCGGCCATCTTGTAAGCAGCTGTGTTGTTGCTGTAATATAGGCATTCTGCCGAGTTGTTTTGCAGGAGTTAGGCAAGGAAGGATAGAGTGGAAGGTCTCACTCTCCCACTCAAGTATCTTTGTTGTTAATATCTAATTGTGCAAGCTTTTCTCTGCCTTTTTGCTGTTACATTGATCAGTATGTGTTTGTTTTCTATTGCATCCTACCTGGCAGCCCACTACCTCAAGCTTCACCTTGATAAGAGGGAGCAGCTCTTTCTTTCTAAGATGTCCCTCATGGTTAACAACACCACAAAGAACCTTGGCGTGACACCTGACATGAACCTGTTATTCTCTGCAAATATTAAAGGAGTGGCTGCCTCCTGTAGATTCATGCTGTACAATATTTGCAAAATGCAAGCCAACCTTGCACAGAAAGCAGATCAGCCTCTGATGCAGTCACTTCTCATCTCCGGTCTGGATTATTGCAATGCAATGGGCTTCTGCATGTGCCATCAAGCCCCTGCAACCCACCTTGTGTTCAACCTTCCCAAATTCACCCATGTCAGCCCTCTCCTCCGCATGCCCCATTGGCTTCTGGTAAAAGCTTGCATCCACTACAAGACCATGGTGCTTGACAATGGTACACCTCCCTACCTGCAGGCTGTGCTTAAACCCTACAACTTCCTGTGCGCTCCGATCTGCCACGTCTTGTCTTTTGGCATCCCAACCCTCACAGGTGGGCGGCTCCCACTCAGCCAAGGCAAAACTCTTCTCTGTCTGGTGGAACAAACTTTTCCTTCAAGCCAAGACATTCCCTGCCAATCTTCCGAAAGCATCTGATTAACTTGTGTATCCCCCAACCACAACCCCCCAGGGAAAAAATGCACTTAACTTTGGAGTGAGCTTGTTGAAAAGTGGCACTGGCTTTGTCAACTAATGGCTTCAATGAAGGAAAGTGTACTTATTATTATTGTCAGATGTAGGTTTTTCAAACCACCTTACACTGACAATGTACAAATGTAAGTGTTATTCCCAGAGCACAAGTATTTGACACACTGCCAATTTTGCAGGTTTTTCCTACTTACAAAGCATGTAGAGGTCTGTCATTTTTATCATAGGTACACTTCAACTGTGAGAGACGGAATCTAAAACAAAATCCAGAAAATCACATTGTATGATTTTTAAGTAATTCATTTGCATTTTATTGCATGACATAAGTATTTGATACATCAGAAAAGCAGGACTTAATATTTGGTTCAGAAACCTTTGTTTGCAATTACAAAGATCATACGTTTCCTCTAGTTCTTGACCAGGTTTGCACACACTGCAGCAGGGATTTTGGCCCACTCCTCCATACAGACATTCTCCAGATCCTTCAGGTTTTGGGGCTGTCGCTGGGCAATACGGACTTTCAGCTCCCTCCAAAGATTTTCTGGCTAGGCCACTCCAGGAACTTAAGAAGCTTCTTACGGAGCCACTCCTTAGTAGCCCAGGCTGTGTGTTTCGGGTCGTTGTCATGCTGGAATACCCAGACATGACCCATTTGCCAATGCTCTTACTGAGGGAAAGAGGTTGTTGGCCAAGATCTCGCGATACATGGCCCCATCCATCCTCCCCTCAATGCGTTGCAGTCGTCCTGTCCCCTTTGCAGAAAAGCATCCCCACAGAATGATGTTTCCACCTCCATGCTTCATGGTTGGGATGGTGTTCTTGGGGTTGTACTCATCCTTCTTCTTCTTCCAAACACAGCGAGTGGAGTTTAGACAAAAAGCTCTATTTTGTGCTGGCTTGCACTGGCTTGAGCAGCGGGACCTTGCATGCGCTGCAGGATTTTAATCCATGACTGCGTAGTGTGCTACTAACGGTTTTATTTGAGACTGTGGACCCAGCTCTCTTCAGGTCATTGACCAGGTCCTGCCATGTAGTTCTGGGCTGATCCCTCACCTTCTCAATGATCATTAATGCCCCACAAGGTGAGAGCTTACATGGAACCCCAGTCCGAGGGTGATGGACCATCATCTTGAACTTCTTCCATTTTCTAATAATTGCACCAACAGTTGTTGCCTTCTCACCAAGCTGTTGCCAATTGTCCTGTAGCCCATCCCAGCCTTGTGCAGGTCTACAATTTTATCCCTGATGTCCTTACACAGCTCTCTGGTCTTGGCCATTGTAGAAAGGTTGGAGTCTGTTTGATTGACTGGGTGGACAGGTGTCTTTTCTACAGGTAACACGTTCAAACAAGTGCAGTTAATACAGGTAATGAGGGGAGAACAGGGCTTCTTAAAGAAAACCTAACAGATCTGTGAGAGCCGGATATATTACTGGTTGGTAGGTGATCAAATTCTTATGTCATGCAATACAATGCAAATTAATTACTCAAAAATCATACAATGTGATTTTCTGGATTTTTGTTTTAGATTCCCTCTCTCACAGTTGAAGTGTACCAATGATAGAAATGACAGACCTCTCTATGCTTTGTATGTAGGAAAACCTGCAGAATCAGCAGTGTATCAAATACTTGTTCTCCCCACTGTATGCTAACATTAACTTGTTTGAACACAGATGTGAAACAACCTCAATAATTTGTAGACTACAAATTAACCATAAATAAGGCACTAAAAACATTGTATGTCAATTTACAATTGGTGTTATAAAATGTAACTGAATGTTTCAGATTTCTTTTCTGAATTTATGGTGAATATCAGAATTTTGCAACAGAAGGTGTGTCCAAAAAAGTTTCACTTTTTGATAGGTTATAAGTATTAGACTACTTATAAAAATCTACATCTATATGCAGAAACATCCCCTGCTGTTCATGACATCCAGTTGTTCTGCCTTTGAGGAAAATGACCTTTTTGGAATGAGCTCATAATATCTCATAGATGACATGTTTGACATTACAAGCCTAATTTGTAGGAACAAAACAAAAACTCACTTTTAGCAGCTATTACGCAGCGTTTAGCGGTGATTACTCACATAACCACTATTTTTTAAAGCAAACAAATTAAAAAATAATGTCATTGTTAACCATTTTAACTTTAAACAATGTGGGGTCAAAAAGAATCCCAAACGCTGGTTGGTGACCCCTTTTATGTGGTGTATACAGCCATGGCCAAAGGTTTTCAGAATGACAAACATATTGGTGTATACAGCCATGGCCAAAGGTTTTCAGAATGACAAACAAATTGGTGTATACAGCCATGGCCAAAGGTTTTCAGAATGACAAACATATTGGTGTATACAGCCATGGCCAAAGGCTTTCTGAATGACAAACATATTGGTGTATACAGCCATGGGCAAAGGTTTACAGAATGACAAACATATTGGTGTATACAGCCATGGCCAAAGGTTTTCAGAATGACAAACATATTGGGGTATACAGCCATGGCCAAAGGTTTTGAAAATGACAAACATACTGGTTTACACAAAGTTTGCTGCTGCAGTGTTTTTAGTTCATTTTGTCAGATGTTACTATGGTATACAGAAGAATAATTAAAAGCATTTCATAATTGCCAAAGGCTATTATTGTTAATTACTTTAAGGACATACAAAGAGTGAATATTTGCAGTGTTGACCCTTCTACTTCAAGACCTCTGCTATTCGCCCTGGCATGCTGTCCATTAACTTCTGGGTTACATCCTGACTGATGGCAGCCTATTCTTGCAAAATCAATGCTTGGAGTTTGTCAGAATTTGTGGGTTTTGTTTGTCCACCGCCTCCTGAGGATGGAACACAAGTTGTCAATGGGATTAAGGTCTGGGTAGTTTTCTGGTCATGGACCCAAAATGTAGATGTTTTGTTCCCCAAAACACTTAGTTGCCTTATACAGTGGGGCAAAAAAGTAGTTAGTCAGCCGCCAATTGTGCAAGTTCTCCCACTGAAAAAGATGAGAGAGGCCTGTCATTTTCATCACAGGTACACTTCAACTATGACAGACAAAATGAGAAAAGAATTCAGAAAATCACATTGTAGGATTTTTTATGAATTTATTAGCAAATTATGGTAGAACATAAGTATTTGTTCACCTACAAACAAGCAAGATTTCTGTCTCTCACAGACCTGTAACTTCTCCTTTAAGAGGCTTTTCTGTCCTCCACTCGTTACCTGTATTAATGGCACCTGTTTGAACTTGTTATCAGTATAAAAGACACGTGTCCACAACCTTGAACATTCACACTCCAAACTCCACTATGGCCAAGACCAAAGAGCTGTCAAAGGACACCAGAAACAAAATTGTAGACCGGCACCAGGCTGGGAAGACTGAATCTGCAATAGGTAAGCAGCTTGGTGTGAAATCAACTGTGGGAGCAACTATTAGGAAATGGAAGACATACAAGACCACGGATAATCTCCCTCGATCTGGGGCTCCACGCAAGATCTCACCCCGTGGGGTCAAAATTATCACAAGAACGGTGAGCAATAATCCCAGAACCACACAGGGGGACCTAGTGAATGACCTGCAGAGAGCTGGGACCAAAGTAATAAAGCCTACCATCAGTAACACACTAAGCCACCAGGGACTCAAATCCTGCAGTGCCAGACGTGTCCCCCTGCTGAAGCCAGTACAAAGAATGCTGAGTTGCATCCAAAGAACACCATACCTACTGTGAAGCATGGGGGTGGAAACATCATGATTTGGGGCTGTTTTTCTGCAAAGGGACCAGGACGACTGATCCGTGTAAAGGACAGAATGAATGGGGCCATGTATCGTGAGATTTTGAATGAAAACCTCCTACCATCAGCTAGGGCAGGGCAGGGCAAACTTTTTGGCTCGGGGGCCACATCAGGATTTGTTAATCATAATTGATTTGGAGGCCACAAAAGTGCAAAGGTTAAAAGATACAGTACATATGTACAGTAGATCCCTTATAATGTGTAAATAGTTTAAATTCTGACTCAGATGTATAAGAATGGGCTGATGAGTTGTTTTTTATTTATCCCTCAAAACAATTTTATTAACTTCCGCGGGCCGGATGGAACAGCCAGACGGGCCGCATTTGGCCCTCGGGCCATAGTTTGCCCACCCCTGAGCTAGGGCATTGAAGATGAAACGTGGCTGGGTCTTTCAGCATGACAATGATCCCAAACACACCGCCCGGCCACGAAGGAGTGGTTTTGTAAGAAGCATTTCAGGGTCCTAGAATGGACTAGCCAGTCTCCAGATCTCAACCGAATTGAAAATCTTTGGAGGGAGTTGAAAGTCCATGTTGCCCAGCAACAGCCCCAAAACATCACTGCTCTAGAGGAGATCTGCATGGAGGAATGGGCCAAAATACCAGCAACAGTGTGTGATAACCTTGTGAAGACTTACAGAAAACGTTTGACCTCTGTCATTGCCAACAAAGGGTATACAACAAAGTATTGAGATAAACTTTTGTTATTGACCAAATACTTATTTGGTAGCGCTCACCTTTTCCTATCCAGACAAGCGTTTTTTCAGATGCTCCAAATAATCTAAAAGGGGATTCATCAGAGAAAATGACTTTACCCCAGTCCTCATCAGTCCAAACCCTGTACCTTTGGCAAAATATCAGTCTGTCCCTGATGTTTTTCCAAGAGAGAAGTGGCTTCATTGCTGCCCTTCTTGACATCAGGCCATCTTTCAAGGGTTGTCGCTTAACTGTGCATGCAGATGCACTCACACCTGCCTGCTGCAATTCCTGAGCATCCACAATCTCGCAGTGGAATCAATCGTCCTGGTGCTTGCTGGACTTTCTTGGGCGCCCTGGAGCCTTCATCACAACAATTGACCATCACTCCTTGAAGTTCTTGATGATCCGAAAAATTTTAGATTTAGGTGCAATCTTACTAGTAGCAATATCTTTGCCTGTGAAGCCCTTTTTGTGCAACACAATGATGACTGCAAGTGTTTTCCATGGTAACCATGGTTAACAGAGGATGAACAATGATTTCAAGCCCCACCCTCCTTTTAAAGCTACCAGGCTGTTAATCTAACTCAATCAGCATGACAGAGTGATTTCCAGACTTGTCCTCGTCAACACTCTCATCTGTGTTATTGAGAGTATCACTAACATGATGTCAGCTGGTCCTTTTGTAGCAGGACTGAAATGCAGTTTACATTTTTTGGGGGGATTAAGTTCATTTTCAGAAGGACTTTACAATTAATTGCAATTCATCTGATCACTCGCTGTGATTAGATCAATGCTCTGATCGATATTGCATCAATAATGTGCACCAAAATAACATTGATAAGTTAACAAAGAAGATGAGACAGGGAGAGAAATGACTCAGTTACAATCAGGTGGCCCAGTAAATAGTAGCATAGAGATCACTGTTCTAATTTCCTTCCTGTCCTTGATACAAACCAGAGAACTACAAAACAACAATGACACTTAAGTCACAAATATTAAAGGTCTGCTGAATGAGGTACAAGATTTAGTTGTACTACAAAGTTTAATCAATTATTACTTAATTATTGTTAATGTTATTACTTATATATAAAATATAGTCAATAACAAAATGCATAAATAGCATTAACATTATTCAAAGTAGTATCAGCAAGCCTCAATTTATACATTGACTGTCCCCTCTCACTCACCTCCCCAGACTCTCTCCTCCCTCCCCCCTTCCTCTCTCTCTTGCTCGCTCCCTCTCTCCCCCCTCCCCCTTCATACTCCCTTCCTCTCCCTCTCCCTCTCTCCGTTCTCTCTCCGTTCCCTCTTCACCCCTACTAGCCTGGCATTAGAACAGCTGACCAGTAAACCAGTAAAAGTTTCCTAGAAAAAATCCCAGGGCTGGCAAGGTGAAAAATCAATGTTTCCATCGCTAAGCGAGACAGTTAAACCTAATTACTGAGTTCAACGTGGCAGCTCTCAGCAGCTGGGGTGGGGGGGGGGGGTGTTGGTTTAAACGCTGAAGGCAAATCTGGGTTTGACAAATCTCCCTTTTCCTTTTCTCTCCCCCCTTCTTTCCTGGATGGGGGTTAGTCATCACGCTGGGCCCAGTATGCACACAGCAGGAGATGGGTAGCTGGTCGTATAGTTGGAATGGTTGTGTGTAACGCGAGGCAGCGCGCACACACACACCCACACACACACACACCCACACACACACACCCACACACACCGACACTGACACTGACACTGTATAGGAACACATTCACAAACAAACACACATTTTAAGTGTTACTGTACTGTTCCATACCCAATTTTCCCATTAATCTAAGTTTGTTAACCGTTAACATAAACTTAACCCCAGACCCTGATTCCAACTATAACTCCTATTGTAACGTTTACCCCAAATCCCTAAACCCAAAAGCTGTTTCCTCATAGGGACTGATGGAATGTCCCAACAAGGTCATATTTTCTTAGTTGCAATATCTTTTTGGGGATTTCTTTCCCACCGGGATCATAAAAAAGGACAGGTTCTCACATAGCACAGAGATTGGTTCTCACAGCACGGAAATAGGTTCCCATGTATACGGTACTCTCAGCTGAACTTCTGCTGATCTACCTGGGTTAGCAACATGATCACTACCAACGAAGACCATGTCAATGTGTCTGTGTGTGTGTGTGTCTTACTTCCGTTCAGCTGCATGGAGCATCCGGACCCAATACAGTGTTCAGTTTTTCCATTCTTTTAAACAATATAGGCACAGAAGAGCAAAACCAAGGTGTTCTGTAACCATAACAGGCTTTTAAATTCATTGTTTACACGCAGAAAGGACATCCCCAGTTATTCACACACATCCTTACCCACAGGCCCAACGCTGACGCATCTGTATGTATGACATCCTTACCCACAAGCCCAACGCTGACGCGTCTGTATGTATAACACATCCTTACCCACAGACCCAACTCTGACGCGTCTGTATGTATGACACATCCTTACCCACAAGCCCAACGCTAACGCGACACATGTACAAGCACCACACTGTCCGTTAAAGCGTCTGCACATATGACACATCTACATGCACAACACAGTCTGCTAACGCGTCTGCATGTATGACACATCTACAAGCACAACACAGTCCATTAAAGCGTCAGCACGTACAACACATCAACTACACGCACCACACCGTCCGCTAACGCGTCTGCATGCATGACACATCTACAAGCACAACACAGTCCGTTAAAGCATCAGCGCATATGACACATCTACAAGCACAACACAGTCCTTTAAAGCATCAGCACGTACAACACATCTACAAGCACAATGCAGCCCATTAAAGCGTCAGCACATATGACACATCCACATTCACAACACAGTCAGCTAACGTGTCAGCAGGTATGACACATCCACAACACGGTCAGCTAACGTGTCAGCAGGTATGACACATCTACAAGCACAGCACAGTCTGCTAGCGCGTCAGCACGTATGACACATCCACCACCCTTTTTATCCAATACCACAATAACAAGGCACAGATACAGTTCTTTCCCGAAAACGCTTTTCACTTTTTCCTTATACTCCCCTTGTCCATTTCTGGCTCTGTGTAGGACGGACAGACACACAGACAAGCAGAAAGTAAGCGAGACAGCGAGACAGACCCACAGTGGCGCTGAAAAGATCCGGGAAGGCAAAGGGAGCGATGAAGAAGAAAAGAAACAGATGAAAAGTGACAAATGAGAGATTTCCTTCACAAGCCCATAAGTCAGAAGACACAGGCGGGGGCCATAAAAGGCCTCTTTGGAGACGCCAGACTTTTCACTCCGACAGCCAACAAAAACCACCTTCTCCCGACTTCAACGCAAGCGCACACACACACACGCGCGCGGCCCATCGGGCACACATAGACACACACACTCACACACAGACGTGCAGAGACACACACCTTCTCCAGATGGTGTGTGTGGTGGAATGTGCTCCTCCTGGAGGTGACGGGGGTCTGGCGGCCTGGCAGAGGGAGGGTCATAAAATCACTCCCAGTGAAGAACGGCGCGGGCTTCAAAGACACGCTGCTTTCAAACCAGCCTCTTTAAAGAGCACTGAGCAGGCGTGATCAAATAAACCCTGCGTGCGCTGTCACATAAAAACACACAGGGGGGTGCAGAGAGACACAGAGAGAGAGAGAGAGATGGAGAGGGGGAGCGACGACCAGCTGAAAACCAGGTAAAGGGGTTGGGGGAAATACAGGTGAGATCAGCAGGGCTATAGGAGTTAGGGAATCTACAGTGGCGAGATTGGCAGGGCTATAGGAGTTAGGGAGTCTACAGTGGTGAGATCAGCAGGGCTATAGGAGTTAGGGGGTCTACAGTGGTGAGATCAGCAGGGCTATAGGAGTTAGGG
>JACXGK010013906.1:0-12372 GCA_016801125.1 Novumbra hubbsi
GGGAGACGGTATGTTCAGGGGGAGACGGTATGTTCAGGGGGAGACGGTATGTTCAGGGAGACGGTATGTTCAGGGGGAGACGGTATGTTCAGGGAGACGGTATGTTCAGGGAGACGGTATGTTCAGGGGGAGACGGTATGTTCAGGGGTATTGTGTGTAGAATTTTGAGGGAAAATTTTATTTAATCCATTTTGGAATAAGACTGTAACATAACAACATGTGGAAAAAGTGCAGCACTGTGAATACTTTCTGGATGCACTGTAAAGGTGCCTCAAGCTGAGTGATATTTGTCATGTGTAGAGCACACAAACAGCCAACCACGTTAGTAGGTTCAATATTCTGTTGGGTGTTGTCATGTGTAGAGCACACAAACAGCCAACCACGTTAGTAGATTCAATATTCTGTTGGGTGTTGTCATGTGTAGAGCACACAAACAGCCAACCACGTTAGTAGATTCAATATTCTGTTGGGTGTTGTCATGTGTAGAGCACACAAACAGCCAACCACGTTAGTAGATTCAATATTCTGTTGGGTGTTGTCAGGTGTAGAGCACACAAACAGCCAACCACGTTAGTAGATTCAATATTCGGTTGGGTGTTGTCATGTGTAGGTGGTCATTTTGTTTGCAGGAGACTTTAATGTTTACTGTTCCATTTGACTTCAAAATGTGTCTGTGAGGAAACATGTTTTATGTTCCATGTTTGTATGTTCTGCTTGTGATCACCTTCTTAAAAAAGTCACCAAGCAGGAAGTATAACATTCTACAGCTTCCTGAGTCCAGCACAATGAATATACTCTCTGTGAAATTGGTTTAGTTTTGTTCATTGGCCCTTACCTTACCGCTGCAGGTTTTTCATGATCAGTTAAGTGTTTTTACACTCAAGGCCAAACAGCAGTTGAGGAACATTTCAGTCTGTTTAAATTCTGCTGGTGAGTCGTTTGCATCTTGCTGTGCAGCCAATCATTTGAACAGATTAGCAGGAATCCAGTATGTTAATGATACATGGTGTCCAGAGGGCGACCTGGCAGCAACATCATGCTTCCTCATTAGAATGCTCATTTGCATATGAATCATTGTCAGCATTGTGTTTCCTTGGAGATATCTCTGTGTCCATGCCAGGTTTGCATATCATTGATTGTAAGAGTTCTACTGTCATCTCAGGGTGATCACACACACACACACAATACACAAAACCGACACACACCATACATACAATATGCTCACACAATAAAAGAAGACAGACACGATATAAACACAAAATACACACCAGACAAAAGAGACACAGACAATGACATAAATTTATCTGTTTTCCTCCAGCCTTTGAAGATGCACTGTCGTAGCTGCTCATTGGTCACCAGCTCCGGTCACCTGACGGGCAGCGGCCGTGGTGAGGAGATCGACCAATCAGAGTGTGTCATCCGGATGAATGACGCTCCCACGTCACACGGTTACGGGCGAGATGTCGGGCGCCGGACCTCGCTGCGTGTCATCGCTCACTCCAGCATGCAGAGGGTCTTACGTAGTCGCCATGAACTGCTGAACGCTTCCCAGGTGAGAGGATACATTCCAACTCCTTAATGTTTCCTTCTCAGGTGAGAGGATACATTCCAACTCCTTAATGTTTCCTTCTCAGGTGAGAGGATACATTCCAACTCCTTAATGTTTCCTTCTCAGGTGAGAGGATACATTCCAACTATGAAGGGTTTTACGTAGTCGCCATGAACTGCTGAACGCTTCCCAAATGAGAGGATACATTCCATCTCCCTTAGGTTTCCTTCTCAGGTGAGCGGATACATTCCATCTCCCTTAGGTTTCCTTCTCAGGTGAACGGATACATTCCATCTCCATTATGTTTCCTTCTCAGGTGAGAGGATACATTCCATCTCCCTTATGTTTCCTTCTCAGGTGAGAGGATACATTCCATTTCCTTAACGTTTCCTTCTCAGATGAGAGGATGCATTCCATTTCCTTAACATTTCCTTCTCAGGTGAGAAGATGCATTCCATCTCCTTTATGTTTCCTTCTCAGGTGAGAGGATACATTCCATCTCCCTTATGTTTCCTTCTCAGGTGAGAGGATGCATTCCATCTCCTTAATGTTTCCTTCTCAGGTGAGAGGATACATTCCATCTCCCTTATGTTTCCTTCTCAGGTGAGAGGATACATTCCATTTCCTTAACGTTTCCTTCTCAGGTGAGAGGATGCATTCCATTTCCTTAACGTTTCCTTCTCAGGTGAGAGGATGCATTCCATCTCCTTTATGTTTCCTTCTCAGGTGAGAGGATACATTCCAACTCCTTAATGTTTCCTTCTCAGGTGAGAGGATACATTCCATTTCCTTAACGTTTCCTTCTCAGGTGAGAGGATACATTCCATTTCCTTAACGTTTCCTTCTCAGTTGAGAGGATGCATTCCATCTCCTTAATGTTTTTTTCTCAGTTCAGAGGCGACATTCTAACTCCTTAATGTTTCCTTCTCAGGTTAGAGGATACACTTTATCTCTTTACTGTTTTCTTTTCTGATTAGAGGGTACAGTATAACTCTTTCCTGTTTCTCAGTGCATAATAATTACTTTTACAATTTTGTTATTTAAATAAGAAGTACAAAGGGTTTTATAAATGTTCCTCCATCCAGGACACAGTGTTTATATTCTGGGGTCCCGGTAGTTACATGCGGAGGGATGGGAAGGGACTCGTCTACAACAACCTGAGGCTGATGAACCAGGTGCTTCCCAAACTAAAGGTCTACATCATCTCCTGGCAGAAGATGCTGCAGTTTGACGAACTCTTCAAGAGAGAGACGGGAAAGGACAGGTAGGAGGAGACATGTCCAGCTGCTGTACTGATGTCACATCCGTCCTCTTGGAGAGGGAGACGCCAGACACACACACACCACATGCCAAGCTACGTCACTTGGCTGGTCTGCATAAAAATAAATATTTTTTTTACCAAGTAAGGTTGACTGTAAAACTGACATTGGCGAATGCAAGGAGGAATATGTCCAGAAGCATTGCTTATTAGGTTCTTATCAGCCAGAGTTCCTCCATCGACTGGTTTTGTGGTCATTTCTGCTGGTGTTTTAATCAAAGCAGGAACTGGGGAAGCGAGATTTGCTGAAAGGAATTGGGCATGAGGGTGTTACACAACAGGACTAAAACATCAAATACTTGATAAGATGTCCTGGTACTTGATAAGATGTCCTGGTACTTGATAAGATGTCCTGGTACTTGATAAGATGTCCTGGTACTTGATAAGATGTCCTGGTACTTGATAAGATGTCCTGGTACTTGATAAGATGTCCTGGTACTTGATAAGATGTCCTGGTACTTGATAAGATGTCTTGGTACTTGATAAGATGTCCTGGTACTTGATAAGATGTCCTGGTACTTGATACGATGTCCTGGTACTTGATAAGATGTCCTGGTACTTGATAAGATGTCCTGGTACTTGATAAGATGTCCCAGTACATAGGAGCAATAAACCAGACCAGAGACACCAGATCCAGTACATAGGAGCAATAAACCAGACCAGAGACACCAGATCCAGTACATAGGAGCAATAAACCAGACCAGAGACACCAGATGTGACATTACCTGGAGTGTCATACCGCTGAGCAGTCACATAGCTGACAGTCACATGGCTGACAGTCACATAGCTGACAGCCACATAGCTGACAGCCACCGACAGCTGACAGTCACATAGCTGACAGTCACATAGCTGACAGTCACATAGCTGACAGCCACATAGCTGACAGCCACCGACAGCTGACAGTCACATAGCTGACAGTCATATAGCTGACAGTCACATAGCTGACAGTCACATAGCTGACAGCCACATAGCTGACAGCCCTGGTTCTCAGTCTCCTCGGGGGTTGAAGGGGGTGTGATTGACAGGGTTATAGGATGAGGTCACCCCAGGGGCAGGTGCTTGATTGGATGATGTCACCACAGTGGCAGGTGCATGATTCACAGGGTGATAGGATTAGGTCATCGCAGTGATAGGTACATGATTGGATGAGGTCACCGCAGTGGCAGGTACGTGATTGGATGAGGTCACCACAGTGGCAGGTGCATGATTCACAGGGTGATAGGATTAGGTCATCGCAGTGAAAGGTACGTTATTGGATGTGGTCACTGCAGTGGCAGGTACGTGATTGGATGAGGTCACCGCAGTGGCAGGTGCGTGATTGACAGGGTGATAGGATGAGGTCACCGCAGTGGCATGTGCATGATTGGATGAGGTCACACCAGTGGCAGGTGCGTGATTGGCCAGGAATACATTCCAACTCTGGGAATTTCACATTGTATGTTTAGACTGCTATCCATTAATCTATGATTCAGTCTCTGTGTTTGTTAAGAATTTATTTATGCCTTGACCTAAAAGAGCCCTTTTTACAGTTATTATATGTCAACTTTCTTGTTTTACTAACTTTCTTGTTTTACCACAAAGACCTTGTAAAAACAATCAATTGTTTTTAAAAGTTGTCTTGGTTTGATTCAGCTATTATTATGTTAATCATTCTAGCAAAACACATGTGCTTTGACTTGCTAGATTTCAACATGGCCAATGGTGTGATGAGAAGTTCAATGATTTGTATTGTTTCGGATCAGTGAGTCACTCAGTGAAAAGAACAAATCCCTCGACTGCATTCATTACAGTCAGTACCGCCCAGAGAACCCCAAACACAAACAACAATCAGGTCATGATTCTTCATTCAAGCCTCTTGTTCAGAATAGGGGATTATTGCAAGACATACAAAAAAGTGGAAGAACATTCCTAAAAATAACGAATTGTTTAATAACTGCGCACCCCAAACTGAGCCCTGGGGGACACCATTAGTAAGAATTTGCAGGGCAGACACCAGGGTGCCAGGTGGATTTGGAGGATAACAGAGGGGAGGCAGGAAAGGGGGAGTTAGTTTTGAGATAGTGAGGAGAGGCAGGAAAGGGGGAGTTAGTTTTGAGATAGTGAGGAGAGGCAGGAGAGGGGGAGATAGTTTTGAGATAGTGAGGAGAGGCAGGAAGGGGGAGTTAGTTTTGAGATAGTGAGGAGAGGCACTCTAACCCTAGAGTAGCAAATGTCCTCTAACCCTAGAGTAGCAAATGTCTTCCAACCCTAGAACAGCAAAGGTCCTCTAACCCTAGAACAGCAAAGGTCCTCTAACCCTAGAACAGCAAAGGTCCTCTAACCCTAGAACAGCAAAGGTCCTCTAACCATGACTATCAGCGTTTCAGTAATGGGCCACCCTTCTATTATCACGTCAATGGATAATTAGGTAATAGCATTTAGGACCACAGCCCATGTCTAAGTGATGTGATAGCAGCTAATAGCACCCCCACCCTGGCTGATTAATTAGTCACAGGGAACTGCAGCTGTAATTGGAGATTACTGATTGCGTCGTTTCTCACAAGGTAATTAAGCGTGTTTGTGTGTGTGTGTGTGTGTGTGTGGGGGGGGTGTTGTCTGGTCCTCCTTGTTACAACAATGTCAGTCTTCTTCCACGCTTCATTACAGTACAGAGGGTAGTGTCACAGTGAAATTAAACGGGTAAAGTCTAAATTAAAGTCACATTGTGTGTGTTTAGGTTGTTCTCTGGTTGTGTCACAGGGTGATCATCAATGGTAATGAGATACTGGTTTTAGCACGACCTAGTTTTTTATACAACGTATTTTTATTATTAAATATTATACTAAATTATTATTATGTTGTGGTTATTAATTCCCAATATCATTTTATATCATCATTCTTATAGTATTCACATTAGATACTATCATTATTATATATTATTGGTATAATACATCATCACAAGTACAAAGTATAATATTATTACCATCATTAGATCAGTGTTTTTTTATTTTGACGGAGAGTTATTATACTGATAAAGTGGTAGGAACATTTTAATTGAACACACTTAGACATACACACCCATATTAGACACACATACATAGACATACAGACACAAAGACAGACACAGTGTCAGACACAAAGACATACATAGACAGATGCACACAGAGACAGACAGACACATAGACATACATAGACAGACACACACAGAGACAGACAGACACATAGACATACAAAGACAGACACATACAGAGACAGACAGACACATAGACATACATAGACAGACACACACACATATTGCATAATATATGTTATTATCATGTCTGCACCAGAGCAACCCGAGAGAACCATGAGGAAAATAGTTGTAGTACCAGGTGACTAGACCAGGTAACTAGACCAGGTGACTAGACCAGGTGACTAGACCATGTAACTAGACCATGTGACTAGACCAGGTAACTAGACCAGGTGACTAGAGAAGGTGACTAGACCAGGTGACTAGACTAGGTGACTAGAGAAGGTGACTAGACCAGGTGACTTGAACAGGTGACTAGAACAAAAATAACCGATTTTGTCACAAATGGATCCTGCAATGTGTAAATGTATTGATTTGTCACCCTGTTACTATAGATTGGTGTAATTCAAATATTCACATATTAAACAGAAGAAAGCTTATTAAAAACATACCAGGCTCTGTGTACAGTACACATTACAAAAAATAAATAAGAGGAAACATTTCCCTTTCAGGCTCCTGCGTTTTGTCGTGTAATCAAACCGTGCCTTGTGTTTCAGGCATCACATCATCTCCAGGTTGACTGGCTGAGAAAACCAATCAGATGAACTCTTATCAGCCTTTGGCTGTTGTTGACTACAACTCTGAGTGACTAAATGACTGTCCAGGCTTTAATTCAACAGCTCCAGAAGCGCGTCACAGATGACAGCCTTTCATTGGCCCTGGGTGGTTCAGTGTAAGTGGCTTCCTCTAGTCCGCTTGTTCCCCTGGATCATGGGTTCTATTCCGCCCTGCTATGCCAGCACGTTCTCCTCCAGCGTTCCCTCTATTCACCGTCAACAGAGCTTGAAATGTCCGAAAATATATATAGAACCAAAATTGATACTTTTTAGACACACAGAGAAATAAAGAATGAAATGTGGTGTTGAAGCTTCAGCTGTGTACATCTGCATTTAGCAGACAATGTTATTCAAAGCCACTTAGACTTTCAGACTGTTTGGGGTTCCAGTTCCCCTTTGTAATGGAAACAACAACCCTGCCTTTGTAAGCACTCCAAATCTCTTTCTCCACATCTCCAAATCTCTTTCTCCCTCTCCACATTTCTCTCCACATATCTCTCTCCATATTTCTCTCTCCACATCTCGCTCTCCACATCTCTCTCTGCACCTCTCTCTCCACATCTCCCTCTCCACATCTCTCTCCACATATCTCTCTCCACATCTCTCTCCATATTTCTCTCTCCACATCTCCCTCTCCACATCTCTCTCCACATATCTCTCTCCACATCTCTCCCCACAGCTCTCTTTCCACAATGTTATTAAGAGCCACTTAGACTTTAAGACTGTTTTGGGTTCCAGTTCTCCATGGTAATGGAAACAACAACCCTGCCTTGGCAAGAACTCCAGATCTCCCTCTCCACATCTCTCTCTCCATATTTCTCTCTCCACATCTTTTTCTCCACATCTTTCTCCACATCTCTCTCCACATTTCTTTCTCCACATCTCTCTCCACATCTCTCTCCACATCTCTCCACATCTTTCTCCACATTTCTTTCTCCACATCTCTCTCCACATCTCTCTCCACATTTCTTTCTCCACATCTCTCTCCACATCTCTCTCAACATCTCTCCCACATCTCTCTCTTCACACCTCTCTCCACAGTTCTCGCTTCACATCTCTCTCCACATCTCTCTCTCCACATTTCTTTCTTCACATCTCTCTCCACATCGCTCTCCACATCTCCCTCTGTCTGTTTATTTCTATAACTCACTCATTTCTTTCATTCAAACTTGAACTCCAATTTGTTTCAAATTGATAAAAAGTGATAAATGTTTCATAATTAGCTATGTACAGTCTCAAAAGGGTGAAATGTTATATAATTAGCTATAAAAATATTTTGACGTTAACATCCTCAGATTTTATCAAGGTTTGATTTATTTTCTAATTATTGGTGTGTCAATATGATCTCTTTTTCCTATCTCTACCGATATCTCTCTCTCTCCCATCTCCCTTCCTCTGCAAGCCCCCTAGGAGCAGAAGTGTTCAAAATGCTAATTCAAAACTTTTATTTTAGCCACCAGATAGAAAGTGGTGCTCTCCTCTCTCGGGAAGGGAAGCATCTCATACAGGGCTGAAAAATAAGCTATTTATTTTCTCACAACCGCAATAGAAAACATTCTGTTGGTTTGCTCATTTGAAGGCTTAACTGCTAGTTTGTTCCTTTGTTTTTTTGGACTGCAGTTTCTCAGTAGCTCATTAGACAATCAATCAGATTCATTATTGATTGGAGGAGAGCAGCCAGCCGTCCTGTTTAACCCAGCTAGATCTATACGGCTAATGGAGACTCTATGTGGACAACCCAACTAGATCTATACGGCTAATGGAGACTCTATGTGGACAACCCAACTAGATCTATACGGCTAATGGAGACTCTATGTGGACAACCCAACTAGATCTATACGGCCAATGGAGACTCTATGTGGACAACCCAACTAGATCTATACGGCTAATGGAGACTCTATGTGGACAACCCAACTAGATCTATACGGCTAATGGAGACTCTATGTGGACAACCCAACTAGATCTATACGGCTAATGGAGACTCTATGTGGACAACCCAGCTAGATCTATACGGCCAATGGAGACTCTATGTGGACAACCCAACTAGATCTATATGGCTAATGGAGACTCTATGTGGACAACCCAACTAGATCTATACGGCCAATGGAGACTCTGTGTGGACAACCCATCTAGATCTATACGGCCAATGGAGACTATGTGGACAACCCAACTAGATCTATACGGCCAATGGAGACTCTGTGTGGACAACCCAACTAGATCTATACGGCTAATGGAGACTCTATGTGGACAACCCAACTAGATCAATACGGCTAATGGAGACTCTATGTGGACAACCCAGCTAGATCTATAGGCTAATGGAGACTCTATGTGGACAACCCAGCTAGATCTATACGGCCAATGGAGACTCTATGTGGACAACCCAGCTAGATCTATACGGCTAATGGAGACTCTATGTGGACAAAGGGTTCATTTAAAAACAGCATTCTATTCCCTATGTCCATCGGCAGGGTTGGTCAACTCCTAGCTAGTTATTAGCATTCAGTTGGTGTCTGCTTCAAGGGAATAGGCTGGGTCAGTATTTGGAACGCCAGGCCCAAATCATAGGCCCACAGCATAGAGAAAGAGTTTCTACAAATGCAGGCCAAGTTTATACCTGATTCTAACATGTCTCCTCTGTCCTAAACCTGCCCGTTTACACGGATAAGATCTGATCAATGTTAGATCAAAAAAAGTATTTTATCAAACATGTTGTAAAAGTCTAGAAACTCTCATCAAGCCAATCCAGCCTTCATAAAATATGAAAATCCAACCAAAGTGCTTATAAAAATGAGTGGCATTTTTTGTGAATCTATGGGTATTCTGGGAGGTTTCATTCCAATACTTAGTATAGCTTTTTTATTATGAACATATTAAACTACAACAGATTGCCTCCAGCTGATTGTTCATAACTGGCAGGAATGAAACTGTATCGATCTAAACCGTCAGCGTGAAGTTGATCTCAAGCCAGGGGTTGTGTTTTCAGAAGACAACATTCAATACTGCAGACAAAAATAAAACCATTGGATTCCGCTGAGGGTTTTCAGTAATTTCCTGTCAGATTCATGACAGGAAGTAAACAACTGTAGATTTGGGAATAGAAGAGAGATTCTCTGGACATGGACGTGGTGTGTTGTATCCGTCCGTTCTGAGACAGGCGGTGTTCATTCCCACCGACCTATGATATTGATCTGTTTTTAATAAGGCAGAAAAGTCCTTATGGATCTGTGCATTTGAATACGTTTTTTTTATACCCCTACTACACAGACATGGGGATGTTTTATACCCCTACTACAGACATGGGGATGTTTTATACCCCTACTACAGACATGGGGATGTTTTATACCCCTACTACAGACATGGGGAGGTTTTATACCCCTACTACACAGACATGGGCAGGTTTTATACCCCTACTATACAGACATGGGGAGGTTTTATACCCCTACTACAGACATGGGGAGGTTTTATACCCCTACTACACAGACATCGGGAGGTTTTATACCCCTACTACAGACATGGGGAGGTTTTATACCCCTACTACACAGACATGGGGAGGTTTTATACCCCTACTACACAGACATGGGGAGGTTTTATACCCCTATACACAGACATGGGGAGGTTTTATACCCCTACTACTGACATGGGGAGGTTTTATACCCCTATACACAGACATGGGGAGGTTTTATACCCCTACTACTGACATGGGGAGGTTTTATACCCCTATTACAGACATGGGGAGGTCCAAATGATGACTTGTGTCAGCTAATCACATCTTTTCATCTCTCACTTTGCCTTTCCCTCCCCTCTTTTCTCCCCCCTCTATCTCCCCTCGGTGCTCCTCCCCCTCTATCTCCCCTCTCTCGGCAGACGTATCTCTAACTCATGGTTGAGTACTGGTTGGTTCACCATGACGATAGCGTTGGAGCTGTGTGACCGAATTAATGTTTATGGCATGGTGGCTCCCGACCACTGCAGGTGAGATCTGTTTCTGTAGCTCTGTCTGTAGCTCTGTCTGTAGCTCTGTCTCTCTCCCCTCTCCCTCCTAACCCCCTCCTCTCTCTCTCTGTTTTGTACTGTTCCTTCACCTGCTATCTTGGTTCTTCCCTCTACAGGGACCCACTGCACCCGTCAGTCCCGTACCATTACTACGAGCCCCGTGGGCCGGATGAGTGCGCCATGTACATCAGCCATGAGCGAGGTCGCCGGGGCAGCCATCACCGCTTCATCACAGAGAAGAGGGTCTTCGCCGGCTGGGCCCAGACCTTCGACATCCATTTCTACCAGCCGAGCTGGGAGCCTCCACCCCGGCCGTCTGGCAACCTGACCCTGGGGGAGCCGGGAGACAAGGTCCTGGGGGCGTCCTCGGGCAAGCCGAGACAGAATACGTGACTTGAGACGAGGAGGGTTGACAGTGACAACGTGGACATCTATGAGAGAGATACGATGGACGGGCTGGAGATGTTCAGATGGACGGGGCTGGAGATGTTCAGATGGACAGGGCTGGAGATGTTCAGATGGACGGGGCTGGAGATGTTCAGATTGACGGGGCTGGAGATGTTCAGATGGACGAGGCTGGAGATGTTCAGATGGACGGTGTTGGAGATGTTCAGACGGACGGGGCTGGAGATGTCCTGATTGACGGGCTGGAGCTGTTCACATGGGACTGTCCACAGCCTTCTGACCTCATCTGAGAGCTCCATATAGTTGGACACAGATCGCTTGCGGTCCTTGAATTCCACCGGCCCCTCTCCTCCAGCTTGCTGTCATAGACCAATGGAAAGGTCCTGTTTGTTTCTCTGTCTACTTCCAAATGGATGGACTGGATGAAGGAGGTTTAATTTAATATGTTTTGGTGCTTGCTAAGAACGTTCATGCAAGAAATTAAAACTTGTGGTGTATTCGAAGTTAAGAGTCAAGAAGTTTGTAATTTCGATTTAGAAAATTGTCAATTAATCTGATAAATATTTCTCAGTTCCTTTTGCTGCAGGATTATTGTGCAGTGGTAGCATCTGTTAGTAATGGATAGCTGGACTGGACCTGGAACTCCTTGTACAGTTGAGGTGGATGACGGTTGATTGGTTCTCAAAGTGAGACAGTTTTATTCAACTGTTTTGTTGATAACTTTTCTCAAACTGTACGAAGTATTCTCCTGAATCTAAATTATATATGTTTCTTCCAGACTGAAACTTGAGTGCATCATTGTGTTTTCCAGTGTTTTACTAATACAAGACTATGTTACCAGGCTTTGCTCCACTAATGAAAGACACTGTATGTTTCCAAGCTATATTCCACTAATGAAATACTCACTGTTACCAGGCTGTTTCAGTAAGGAAAGACTCAGTTCTGTGAGAGATTCAGATCAATTTAATATTATTAATAAATAATACTATGCTATTTACACTTCATCCAAAGCAACGTAGTTATGAGTGTCTAGGGTGTCCTCCAGGAACCAGAGTGAAAACCCTGAGAGAACTCACAAAAGGCTCTACTACGTTCATCAGAGTGACAACCATTAGAGAACTCACAAAAGGCTCTACTACGTTCATCAGAGTGACAACCCTGGGAGAATTCACAAAAGACTCAACTACGTTTATCAGAGTGACAACCATAAGAGAACTCACAAAAGGCTCTACTATGTTCATCAGAGTGACAACCCGGAGAGAACTCACAAAAGGCTCTACTA
>JACXGK010013907.1:0-12254 GCA_016801125.1 Novumbra hubbsi
CATTAACTGGTTGAGTGTGTGTGTGCATTAACTAGTTGATGTGTGTGTGCATTAACTGGTTGAGTGTGTGTGTGTGTGTGCATTAACTGGATGATGTGTGTGTGTGTGTGCATTAACTGGTTGATGTGTGTGTGCATTAACTGGTTGAGTGTGTGTGTGCATTAACTGGTTGAGTGTGTGTGTGCATTAACTGGTTGAGTGTGTGTGCGCATTAAGACAGCCAACACCACTCACCATGTGCCCTCCCCAGGGAACCGGGCCTGTTGTCATTTCCCGCTGTTTCACCACCTAAACCTGCCGTGGGGATTTCCGCCTCATCAGAGATCACAGGACACAAGCACTGCTAGCAAAGGGCTGGAGACGCCCGAGTGCTTCGGTTTGAACTCCGGAGCCATCCGCCCTGGGAACATTATTTCTGTCTGATTGGCTGCCACTTCATTCAGCAGTTCAGCCCACTGAGCACAGCAGCTGGTCTGATTGTGGCGTGTGGAGGATGATTGCATATCCAGGCGTCATTAATTACCGTTGCTTGAGCCCCTGTATCCCGGAGTGCTGAGACAGGCATGTTGACAAAACTACACTTCACCGCGTTCCTTTTCCTCCCCATCAGACTCATCGGCGTATGGCCGGGTTTGCCTAAAGAGGTAATTCACTTCACACACCTCTGGTAATTATCGTCTCTTCCGTCCACATCCACTGCTTGCCCTGACTGACCAAACACCCAACACAGGTGTTGGTGTTCTTTCCGGCAGGTTCCGGGACATTTTCCCCAGCACACTGTTGCTATGGATCCCTCACTGGCTTGCAGCATGCCTGTGTCCTGTCCTTCCAAGTGGGCGTGGCAGCGTAGTGACCACCCTTGTTTTACGGGGGTCACTGTCTGTTCCTTGACAGCCACCCACATGTGTTTTTACCTGGAGCTCTACACCCACAAGACGTGAGTACAGAGGCCACATATAAAAGCTGTCGTATCCCTTCCTGACAGCTCCTGCCTCAATGACTAGTCCCTGTGTTCACCATAGACGGTCTCTGGCAGCTCCTGCCTCCACGACCAAACCCTCTGCTTACCATAGACTGTCTCTGGCAGCTCCTGCCTCCATGACCAATGCCTGTGTTTACCATAGACTGTCTCTGGCAGCTCCTGCCTCCACGACCAAACCCTCTTCTTACCATAGACTGTCTCTGGCAGCTCCTGCCTCCACGACCAAACCCTCTGCTTACCGTAGACTGTCTCTGGCAGCTCCTGCCTCCACAACCAACCCCTGTGTTTACCATAGACTGTCTCTGGCAGCTCCTGCCTCCACGACCAAACCCTCTGCTTACCGTAGACTGTCTCTGGCAGCTCCTGCCTCCACAACCAACCCCTGTGTTTACCATAGACTGTCTCTGGCAGCTCCTGCCTCCACGACCAAACCCTCTGCTTACTGTAGACTGTCTTCGGCAGCTCCTGCCTCCACGAAAATATTTCTGCAGTCATGAACGTCTTGAGCAGATTCCTTTTGGAACTTGGGTGGAGCCAATGGGGTCTCCAGTACAGGTTCTGTATACAGGAACTCTCTTCTCTGGTGAGTTTCCTCCTCCAGAGCATTTGTGCTTTGCCCTCCTTAATGTAGGAGCCTCCTGTTCTCATCATTAGTGGCTCCCCACCAGGTGTCCCAGGTATAAATACCTCTGTATTGCTTTTTCTATATCATTGTTATGTTCATTCCTATCAAATTCTCTATCCATCAATTGGAGAAGGGTTAGTGTCGGTTAGTATTTTCTACAGTCTCATACTCTTCTGTAATGCTTTCCTGGTACATGTAGATCTCCTCTACCTGTTCTCTGTGCTACTTTACACGAAGTCAACACAGATTGCATTCAGATCCAATGTGTGTCACATGTAACATTATCTACTACATCCCCCATTCTGTTATGTTATCTACCAACATTACTGTCCAGTGTTACATCGTCGTCTACTCACCATCACTGTTACACTATCTATTCTCCGTTACTGTAAAAAAATGTACTACTCTACAGATGCAATATCTACCAGGCCCTCAATGTCTACATCATCAATACTCTCCGTTTTGTACTTTACCAACATTATTTCTTCTCACCCTCTTCCCATCGCCTGAGTGCCTCTGACTTCGGCTGAGTTCCGAACGGCAAACCACTGGCACTTCTATCGACCGGGGCCTTGTGTGATTTGGAACCTAGCCCCTGCCTTCTGACCCCTTTCTACAGCTTCTGACACCAAATCTGTTGCTTCACTTCTCACTCAGCGTCCGCCAGCTCACGCCTCAGCAACAGCCCTTACGCGAGCAGTACACAGCGGCCACGTCAACGTCTCCGTCCTAGTGGAGAGCATCTATTTTCCTTCCTGGCTAACGTGAATTTAATAGGGGTTTTACGACCTTGTGCCAAGTGACAGAATCCCTGCATAGTGCACTACTTCTGTCAGTGTACAATATTGCTGCGTTCCAAAGAGCTCCAGCCGAACTGCTGTAACATAACAGACGTGTGGCCTTTTGCTGGTTGGTCGGAGGAAAGCTCTTGAAGGGGATCTGAATAAATTAACATTCATATGACATTGTTGTCCCAGCAGAGCTGAACTACACGTCTCCCAGCAGCTGAATAGTGGCTGTAGAGGACACGGACAGATATTAGCAGGCAGTCAACGCCAGCTACTGATGCCCCTTCCCGGCGTGGTCAAAGACCAGGGTTAGGGTCATGACAAAGACACCTGTGCCCGGGCTGGAGGCCCTGCGATTGGTTTCATGCCAAGGGTGTCAGCTCACCTCACACAGATCAGTATGAGACAGCCAGAACAAGGCAGAACCAGGCAGAACCAATCAGAAGTACCAATAAGAACAAGCCACAATGATTTGAAACCAAGAGAAACCCTGAAGAACAAGGACAGACAGCGTCCACGTAATCCCCCCCGATCCCACCCCCCCCACGCACTCTTTCTGACCAAAGACCAAAGGCGGTCAATCTCTCTCTTTTACGGGATTTAACGCTGCGATCCATTGTTGGCTAACCAGAATTGGCTTCTATTGACCCGTGAGTCACACGCTATGTTCCAAACTACACCCTACAGATGTCCATTCACTACTTTGTACTAGAGCTGTGCGGTCAAAATCAGTGTACTGCAATGGGAACTAGGGTGAAACATGCCACCTCAGCCCTGTTGCCTGTGTGGGGTGTCTCTAGTGTATTGCTCAGCACACTACAGAATATAGACCAGCTTTAACCAAGGGATCACACCCACTAACCTGGGCCCTGACAGAGGACAGAACGGGAAGGGAATGAGAGAGTGGGCGAGGGGGAGAGATGGAGAGAGATTGGAAGGGAGAGTGGGAGAGAGTATTCTGTGACGGAAGTAATAAGATGAGTGAGACTAAAAGGTACAAACTCCCCATTTTACCCCATTAATCACTTTTCTGTGGTTCTCTGTTTTCATTCCAAAGGAACATGGGAACATGGTTAATAAAGTAGTGTACTATGATGGGAATATGGTTAATAAAGTAGTGTACTATGATGGGAATATGGTTAATAAAGTAGTGTACTATGAAGGGAATATGGTTAATAAAGTAGTGCACTATGGAGGGAATTGGGTAAATAAATTAGTTCACTATGGAGGGTATGGGGTTAATAAAGTAGTGTACTATAAAGACAATAGGGTTAATATAGTAGTGCACTATGGAGAGACTAGGGTTAATATTGTAGTGCACTATGGAGGGACTAGGGTTAATATTGTAGTGCTCTATAGAGGGACTAGGGTTCTGGTTGGGACATCGGTGTAATGGCTGGTGATTGAGGTGAGAAAGTAACGCAAAGTGACAAGGGCACTGCTAATTTGACACATGGAAATAATTAATAAGCCATATACATCCATCCATGCCCCAGGAGCACATCTATATCCCTGTCAGTGGACATGAAGCATTCTAACTAGACTGATCTGTTGCCTTCCCTCTGCTAATGGACGTCTATTTCTCAGCGGGAGGGGGGAGAAAGGTGGGAAGGGGGAGTATTTGAAAGAGCGAAAAGAAGAGAAGAAAGAGAGGAATGGAGAGAGAGGTAGAGAGAGAGAGAGAGAGAGAGAGGGAGAAGATACCACCCTAGGAGAGGGTTTATAAAAAACACAAAACCTACAGACAAGACTGACAGGCAGATCATTTCCAGTAGCTCGCTTGGTCAGAGCATGTTTTTGTTGTGCCTGGGCTGTTGGTTCAACTTTCACGGGGGGCCAGTATGAAAAGTATGAATATGTATGGAAAAGTAAGGACATGTATGAAGTATGAAGATATATGCAAAGGTATTCAAATGTGTGCACTAACTTCTGTAACTTGATGTGGATGAGACCCACTACATTACTTCGTTGTGAATAAATCTCCCCTGCTATTACCAGGCCTTGTGAAAAACCTGATAATTAATGTCAAATAATTTTTTAGGCATGGTTGTCATGAGGCATGGTTGTCATGAGGCATGGTAGTCATGAGGCATGGTTGTCATGAGGCATGGTTGTCATGAGGCATGGTAGTCATGAGGCATGGTTGTCATGAGGCATGATTGTCATGAGGCATAGTAGTCATGAGGCATGGTGGTCATGAGACATGGTAGTCATGAGGAATGGTAGTCATGAGACATGGTAGTCATGAGGCATGGTTGTCATGAGGCATGGTAGTCATGAGGAATGGTTGTAGTCATGAAGAATGGAGTCAGGTATGCTAAATTATGGCCGGATGGTAAACCACCAGGACAGCAGCTCTCCAGGAGCAGGGTTGGAGAACCCTGATCTGGGCGCTGTACACCCCAACTGACAAAAAAACAACACAAAAGGTCTCATCATGAAACGTTGATTTACAAAAAAGCATTTCACTGATGTGGCTGGGATGTTTGTAATCAAGTACACCGATCACGTCACGCAAACAATAAATGGGCGAAACCATGTCTTCCTGCCGGGTCGGGGGTCAGACAAGAATGCTGCTTGAAAACAACTCTTTTTAACCTTGATATGGATTCATTGGCAAGGGCACTCAAAATGACTCTAGGGCCTTGCCTCGCTATACTGGACACACAAATCAAATGTTGGTAGATGATTGGACACGTCTGTCTACAAACAAAAACACCTAGTGTAGATATTTTGAAAAATGAACGTTGTCAGGCATAAGGTCTGCGGGTGACTAATGCCTGCCAGAGACAAACATACAAATAACCTTGTAAGAAAGACCACAAAAACTAACTCTACTTGCTGTTTTAAGGAATTAGACCCACCGCTTGATCACAAATATGCTTTAAGATTAACCCCAGGATGACTATCCTAAACAGTTCTGTTATAGAATGTGTGCCTTCCCACGAATACACTACAACTACAAATTACTGATTGGAGAAGTTACTATAAAAAAGGAATTTTTATTGTAAATTGTGATAGCAACATTTATGTCCCTGCTAGATGATGGTGATGTTCTATATATTGTATGCATGGCCCAGCTTCTGTACTGAAACCTCTAGATACGGTCCATCTGGCATTATTGTGTAATATAATTCAGCTATCTGGGACTCTCTGCCCTTTAGAGTCATTGGTGTATGTTTTTAAATAAGGCTGTCGTGCAGACATGTTCTACCTGTCTACCCTCAAAAAACTAGTGCGAGAAATAGCAGTTATCAAACACCCTCTCAAGACTGGCTAGTCCCCGAGAGCCCACAGTTTTGTAATAGAAAAAAACCTGGTTAGTTGATTTCTTTGAAAAATCTTAAATAATCCTTAAAGTACTTATATGTTATTTGGAAAAAAAACTTAACGGCAACACAGGTAGAGCCAATTGGAAATGTATCTTTCCCTAAACACCTATTACACAGTGACAAAATACCTGACTGAAATGACTGATCTAAGAAAAACACATAACGACAAAGAATTGTAAAATAAGTCAAACATAACTGCTGTGTAATCTCTGCAGTGTTCACAATAGCATTATGAAAAAGAGCACAAACAAACTGTCAACATTGCCATTATTTATTGTCTTCCTTTCTCATTCATACTATTGGCACACAAATATATAACAAGTACTCAGAGCTTAAAATCTAACATTTAAAAGGCCTTTATCCTTTTGAAACTTCCATTGCCTATATTATTTTTTATTGAATCCTTCTGATTTTCCATTAGCCCTGGCAATGTAAATACATGTTTCCCATGCAAATAAAGCCCTTGAATTTGAAGTGAGAGAGAAGGAGAGAGAGAGACATAGACAGAAGACAGAAAAGGAGAGAGACAAAGCAAGAGAGAGAAAGATGCCATGTACAGACAAGCTATTTGTGGTTCCTAAGAGGGTTCAGAATAACATAGAGGGATCAGAGAGGACCGGCAGGTTGAGGGTTCTCTTCAGAGAATCTATTAAAATGTCATCTGAAGCTTGAGATAGAAAACCGAATCTGAGTAAAACCCTTTGGGTGCAGCTGTGATGAGGAGACGTGGGAGAAGGAGGGTGTGAGTGTGTGTTTGTATGTGTGCAACCGGGCTTTAACAATCAGCCACGCTGTTTACTCACTCACAGATATTTACTCACAGATACTCACTCACAGATATTGACTAACAGATACTCATAGATACACACTGTTATATTGCTAGTTCCTCCATCGTCCTGGCTATTGTTCCAGATGAATGGGTTAATGAACAGTAGTTCATCCATCGTCCTGGCTATTGTTCCAGATTAATGGGTTATTGAACAGTAGTTAATCCATTGTCCTGGCTATAGTTCCAGATTATTGGGTTATTAAACAGTAGTTCCTCCATCATTGAGACTTCAGGTCTGTATGCGTGGACATTTGAACAGTAGTACCTCCATCGTCCAGGGTCCTAGCTGTGAAACACTTCCGAACAATTATAGGCTCTCTCCATCTAGAGTACTTGCTGTCTTGCCAGGTGGGCTCTCATCTCCACTGGAATTCCCTCTCTCCAATGCCATTCGTGGGTGAAGTCCCGTCAAGCAATTGGTGCTGGCAATACTCTGCCCTTATTCAGGGTGGTTGCAATAGGTTGGTGTCGCTTTGGTTGATGCTTGGCAATACAGGTGTATTGACTTGATCCGCCTGTTGGGTAGACAGTGTCACTGGACCTCCCCATCTCAATCCCTGTTGTGTTGTGCAGATCTGACCATTCCCCCCTAGGATGTCATTGTCTATCTGGTCATGCTTCAGACCTGAATTAGGTTTCTGGACACAGCCCATATGCAATTATTCATTATTACAACTTGTACTCTTGTTCGCTCAAAAAAGCCAGGAGAGGACTGATCACCCCCCCGAGCCTGGTTCCTCTCTAGGTTTCTTCCAGTTCTTCTTAGCCAATGTGCTTCAACACTGTTGTTACTTGCTCCTTGGAGTTTCAGGCTCTGTGTTTTGTGAAAGCACTTTGTGACAACTGATGATGTAGAAAGGGCTTTATAAATAAATGTTATTGATTTGCAGCACACCCCTGCTGGTCCGAAAGTCCCTGTGCCGTTTGTAAACACCACGAGGCTGTCACCCTGAACCCGGCATCCTCTAATCAGAACTGCCTTTATTCACCAAGTACATTTGCCCACATTTTCCCACAGTGAGACGGCTGTTGACCGATATTGCCTACAGTAGCCTTTGGAGGTGTTTGGCGAAGCTCTGGGTGCTGATTCTAACACTATTATAGAGTGTGGCGGAGCGTTGGTTAGCGACGAGGAGCCTGCTCCTGAAAGACCTCCAAAGGCTACTGTAAATGACCAACACAGCTCAGACCACTTTTAGTCACTTCCCTTTCCACCTGCTCCTCACAGATCCCAGGCCAGAAATAACATTGGTGACAATCTAGGGTGTCCACTGGTATAACAATGTCAATATGGGCACTAGTTGCCATGGATTCCTCTGCTGTTCGTCAAGGGAGTTTAGTGTTTACTGTTTACCACAAACTACTAGCCTGGAGGTCCAAAGTACAGCTACTTTTGGTTTCTACCCAATCATTATTTTTCACACCTAGTGTCCCGGGGCTAAACCGGTTTCTAAATTACAGACTGAGAATAAGGCCCAATGAAATAAGAAATCTCCATAGTGCTGAGGCAGTGGCTTCATCAGGTTATAGAAAATACAGTCCTGCGTGTTACATTCTAACACTTTATTACTGTAGTATCAGCATAGCGGTCTATAGAACATCACATGATGTTCCAATGTAAGCAATATTCCCCAAATCACTGACCAGGTCACCCGGACCATAGACCTTACGACCCAGCGGGAGCCCAGTCAGAGCGTTAGGAGGCCTGGTCAGAAGTAGTGCACTATAAAGGAAATAAGGTGCCACTTGGAACATTTCCTGGCAGATGGAATTATTCCCGCTGCAGGTTTAATTGGGCGAGACGCGACGGCCCTTCAGACTTGTAATCCACAACGATGGAGGTGTACTCTCGCTTCATGCCATGCCACAAACACTGACACTTTCTAGATTGAAAAGATGCGTCTTTAAACAAGTTTGACGACGTGCTAAGCATGAAATCCTGCTGTGTTATGAATCCTTCACGACATGCTCGGTGATGTGAGAGGAACAGAGATAAAGGAGAAAGAGGAGGAGGAAGGGAGTGAGGGACTAAGAGGAGGGCGGGAGGAGGGGGCACAATGGAGGATGAAGAAGAGGAGAAGGGCACAGTTCCTGGGTGGCACACCAGAAATGGAGGACTGAGTCAGGGAGGAGCTGGTTCAGGGAGGAGGTGATGCAGGCAAGAGGTGAGGAAGTAAGGACTGAGACATAGAGAATTGAGACATAGAGATCTAGAGCAAGGGAGTTCAACTCTTACCCCACAAAGGCCAGAGTCTGCTGGATTTCTGTTCTACCTCTACCATTAATTGCTCCTACAGGGTGTCACAGGTCTCAATAAATCCCAGAATTGAGGTCTAGAGGATGGCTCCTGGTTTGGGGAGTTGAAGACAGTGTCAGACAAGGGCTAGGATTCAATAAGTCAGACCATTATGCTCAGAAAATCAAATGCTGTTTCAGACCAACATTGCCAATAAAGTGCATATATTTTCCTACAACACAGATTGTCTCTGTCAGATGCCTTCATAATATGTCCCATGGAGATGCAGTCACACCCTGCTGAACATGACATGTTTCCACTGTCTGGTTACAGTTGTTACCACGAAAGTAACATGTATAGTTTTTGTTTCCATTTGCTGACTTAGTGATGTTGAGTTCTACCTTTATGAATTAGTGCATGAAAAGGATTCCCTGGAAAACTACAAATTATTGAACAACAAAAACACTTCAAATTGTGTATTAAAAGACTAGACACACACAGAATGATGGACAATCTCCCTATCTACTTCCTACTGGCCTGTGACGTCTGGTGATTGAAAAGAACCGGATCAAGGCGCAGGTGTGGTGTACAAGGTTCGATTTATTGGCGAACCTAAATAAGAAGCCTAAACAGGCTGGAACGAAAAAGGCGTGCGCGCAGGCACAAAACAAGGCACGTAGGCTACACGCAACAGCGACAATAACACACACGGAGACAAGACACACAGGGGTTTAAATACCCAGCTAACTGGGTGCAGCTGAAGGGAATCAGGGAAGGGTGCCTTCACAGGACATGGGAAAACAGGACAAACACATACGATGGTGCTAGAAGGCCGGCGACGTCGAACGCTGGAGAGACACGCGCCCGGAGGCGGACCCACCACCAGGAGGCAACGTGACATGGCCAATACAAAAGCCAGAGACAAAGCCCACTGACCAATCCAAAGAAGGCTTCCAGAGAAGCCGGCCATGACCTTAACAACGTGTATTAGTCTTACCGAGTCCTGTCTGGCTCGTGAAGGGAAATATAGGATCTAATTAAACTAACGCACCCTATCAAAAATAGTGCATTTAGCTGTGCTTTTGTGTTTACTGGCCCTGGCTTCAGTCAATGTTTTTAGAGTGGGAGAAGAGGTGAGGTTTAACTGCAGGGAAGGTTATGTTAAAGAGAGCAGACACACTCACTAGGAGAAATGTTCAAATGTCAAGAGGTCACAGACAGGCAGGGTTAGTGGAGCCTCAGCTTGAGATCAAATACATTATACCATGTAATATATAGAAGAATCTTCCCCCTAATGCTGTAATGTCTTGAAATGCACTGGAGTCTATGATCAGAGGAAATTCTCATATCCCAATGTGAACACAACAGCAGTCTTATGTCCCAAATAAGACCCTATTAACTATAGAGTGCCCACTTCTGGCCATGTCTATATAGGGAATAGGGTGCCATTTGGGTTGAGAACTTCACTGTGTAGCCAACCTAGACGGCCTCTATGATTAGTCAGAATACTTCCCTTAAAGCGTATAAACAGTGAATCAGGGCGTACGGAGGAATGGTTGGCCTGTGTTGTGCAGTAAATCATCAGGAGTCAAACACGCAACGGCGTGAGGCCAGACGAGGCCAAAGCACTTTACCGTCTCCCGAGACGGGAGTGCGTGAGGAGCTGAATAGCGGAATAGCATGCAGATGAGAAAATCATGCTGGACAATCATGCCTGCATCTCAGATGACACACTATTCCTCACAGACTAACTACCGTGACACCTAAATAGCCTTTATTAGGGAATGTGGTGCCATTTCTAACATGCAGTCACTTTTACCCTCACTGAACATCACTATGAACATCACTATGACCTACCCTGTGATCATGACTATCATCATCACCATAACATAACCATGAATATTTCATAATTATTACGTAATTACCTATTTTCATCACAATTGACCTCACTATTATCATCACAGTGACAATGACTTACCATCACAATAACCATTACCACTACAATCACCATGACATCACTATCACATCCCTATGATATTCACTATGACAACCCTATGATAATCACTATGACATCACTATCATATCCCTATGATAATCACTGTGACATCACTATGACATCCATATGATAATCACTATGACATCCCTATGATAATCACTTTGACATCCCTATGATAATCAATGACCATCCCTGTGATCATGACTATAACCATCACTATTATAATCAACATGGACTATATCATCACTATGAAATCCTTATTACTGTTATTGCGGTGCTGTCCAGCACTCCTTGTGTAATGGCTGGACTACCTGTGCAACCTGAATGGGCTACCTCATGCTACCTCATAGTGAAAAGAACTGCAACTGCAAAATGCAAAACTAGAGAAGAATCAGTCAGGAAAGATAATAAGAAAGCAATTGTCTATGGCCACCACCTGCCAAACCAATCCCTTTTTGGGGGTGTCTAGCATTTGCCTCTCCAGTGCACCTGTTGTTACTTTCATTTGCACCAAAACAATAGGAGAAATGTATATCCCTGAAGTTGAATTGATTTGGTATGCAGTGATGACTACATTTTCCAATAATATTTGGGCACGGTGTATGAATATCACTATAACTATATCACAATATCACTTAAACAAACAGAAAGTCTCTACCATAAACACACACAGAGATATGTATAACTGCATGCGTTGTCTGGGGTCAAGACAGTTCACATACATACATTTATACATTTTATTAATAAAGCAATAAGGCAAAACATATTAATGTTTCTTCATTCCATGGAATGAACCTAGTGCACTTTGCAGCTTAGCACCCAGCAAACGATACCACAATCAAAAGATATTATTAACACGTGACTGTATGTATTGGAATGAGTGCCTTGTTTGGGCCACAGGCGAGGTATGAATTGTTGTTATATTAGGCATAAATATACTTAATATAGCCTGCTTAAGAAAATGCAATACTCTGACCGAAGTGACATGCCTTGAAAAAGGCAGAGATGTTTACATTTTAATTGTATTTTAATTACATTTTCAGTCAGAATAAACCACTTTGCCTATCTGGTGGTAAGTCCAATGGAACATGGCCCGAATGTTCTGAAGATTAGACTTAAGGCAAAAATAACTCAAAAAAAATAACAACTGATAATGGCTTGAGTGCCGGCTGAGTTTTAACAAAGAAGATATCCAGCTGTCACGGTGTTGTTGTGCGGCGGAACCAAAAGCGGACATTTTGTAAAGTAAAAGGTGATTTAATCCAAAGAACAAAAAGACACACTAACACGAACTGTAAACGTCAAAAGTAAAGGTGCTGTGATAAACAACAAAACAGAACTTAAATAGCTTACAAAGAACATGTAGCGTATCCACTCGACATAGGATTAAACAAAGACAAACCGTGAGCTGTTGAGACATTCACAAACAATAAACCACACCGGGTGTGGTGAAAACCTGACCTAAG
>JACXGK010013908.1:0-12194 GCA_016801125.1 Novumbra hubbsi
GTCCTCTGGCCTGGGACACAGGGTGTATGTTCTACTGCAAAGCTGCACTCTGAGTTGGAGGAGTAACTTTTACAGTAGAATCCATCTCGAACTTCACAGATGGTGTTCTCTGTTGTTGTACACTCTGTCTGAGTGAACAGGCCTTGTCCTGGAAAATACCAGAGTTGATTTGTTTCAGAAAACAGCTAAAAGACACCTCGTACCTGATTCCACAATTGTGGTCAACAACAACAAGAAACAACAGCTCATATATATATTTTGAATCATACATTCTACTTTCCAATTGATGAAAAAGCAAAAAGGAACGGTCTGGCCGAGCCGCACTTCCAACCGGCATACGAACACATCCATATTCCATGTGGTGGGGGCTGGCGGAGTTGAGGTGGTACACAAAGAAACAACAAGCAAACAAGAAGTGGGACTGATAGTTTTCTGGAATTCAATATAAAAATATAAACAGAAAACACAGAAAAATACATTCATGAAGAAAAAATACAATCAAACTAGAAACATGGGGAAAAAATTAAGCCTTACACAGAAACTAGTCAATGGTGTGAACATTATAGATATGATAAATACATATTATTCTGTACCTGTGGGGTTAGAGACCCTCACATCAACAACATTATGTTTATTTAAATAAGCATTCAGAAATTCACTAGAGGTAGTTAGAGTGAGGCAGGAGGAAGACAGATCCAGGTTTTACTCTAACACTCAATCCAAGTCTCCTACATTATTAGTCATATCCGGGCTAGAACTTTAACATTATTAGTCATATCTAGACTAGAACTTTAACATTATTAGTCATATCCAGACTAGAACTTCCAACATTATTGGTGTTGTGAATGTTTTTATGGATGTTGACTATGGAATCATAATATGGAAATAGAATGTAGAGAACAGACAGACAAGTTGAACTCCTGTTTGAGTTGTTAAAATTGCATATATTTGCCATATTAGGCTGATTCCTATTCTGACATTGTCAGATTGCTGGATTGGTTAGCAGGTCATCATTATTATCACTATCAATCTGCCTTGGAACTCGCCACGTCTTGCGTCTAACTACAGAGCAACTTGTTTTCCCATGACAAGCCTACTTCACAAGGCGCTGACTGGTGTGCAACCAAAACCTTTTTCTGTTATCTCAATAGCCTGGCCCAGATTAGTTTGACAGCCCTTCCCAGCAACTCTACAGATACACGTGTTTGAAAAGTTCGTCAGAAGCATACATTTTATTTTTTACCTTCGATTGTTATTTCTGCAGTATTGCAATCACGGAAAGTGTTAGGACAAAATAAGTATTGTAAACATGCAATTCTGCTTCATTAAGAAACATTCATACACACGTGTATGTAATGTAGTTCAATTCACCGCGATCAAGATAGCTAGCAGGTCTCCTCTTAAAGCTGGGGTGCCCTACCCTGTTCCTGGACCTCTACGGTCCTGTAGATTCTGTCTCCAAACCCATTTGTGACTAACCTAATTTAGCCTTACATCCAGCTAGTTATTAGGTTCAGTTATGCTACATTAGGAATGTAGAGAACCCTAAAGGAGTCCAGCTCCCCAGGAACAGGCGTAGGTCTCCAGGCTCAACAGACAACTAACTGGTCTCATCCCACCAAACTAAAACTATTAAGGCTTAACTAAGATGGCAAACAACATGTTATACTACATGTAAAGACTAAGAAGGTATGCCACTTTAAACCTTTAAGTTCTCTAAATCGTTTCAGCCCTTGGTGTCACCCTCCCCATCTCAGATTCCTCTTTGAGACAAATTAAATACAGAACAAATGCGTCTGTGTGGTAACATACTATATCTTAATAGGTCGAGATATAGGGCCATAGTAAAGACGCACCCCGGACGACTGTTACTAGTTCGCCAGCATCTGACTTGGTGACAATTTTACAGGCTACGGTCATGCTGATCCGTAGACCACTGCGAGTAGGGTGTTGGGTTTACATCGCACAGGTGGTTTCCTGTTGGGACTGGGAACATTAATCGGCCGACATGCGTTGCGTAGTGCAAGATAACTTGTGCTTGTTCGCCCGAACTAGCCAACTTTGTTACGAAACGGACAGTATGTTGCGAGTAGAATAATTACGTTGAAGTAATACAAAGTGACAATCCTCTCGAGGTAAACACTTACCCATTGAAGTGCGCTTTAATTTTCACGTACTCTGCGCCCACGTTCAATATGGATCCGTAACTTGAAGGCATTGCAATCTACGATGACTACCAAGCAAATAAGCAAACTTTCATAAACAGCCCTAATAATAAGAAAAAGGTTCTCATTGCACATTAGGACTGACCACTATAGAAACGGTTACGTGTCAGGAATGACACATTCTACTAGGTCACCTGTCTAGCAGGGAATTCCTACGAAAGATTTGCATTAATTATTCTGCGGACAGGGGTGTCCTTGGTGAAACTAGGCTCGCTATGGTTACTAACCTGACGCGGAGAAATCGAACTGCTCCGTGAGCGGAGTTCAGTACGTTTTTACGTTATGAAAGGTTAAGATAGAAATACGCTACGTAGAACCAACATGCCCTCCAATTTGTATAGCTGAGAATCTCGTATGATTCATTCGTAAATTTTCTGTAAGCAGAGTTCAAAGAACCCTTTGTATCTGAAAACGGTATTCGTCCAACGATAAAAGAACACTTCATATCCATAGTTCAACCCTGACAGGGATAGGCAACTCCCGTTCTCGTGGCTCGAGTTAATACCACTTTCTAACTGGAATCGGGATAAAAGTTAATTAAGCTTCGAAACACTTGCCGTTTTCTGACAAATGTACAGGAGTGAAATGTCAGTAATTTGGGCCCTAAGGTACAAGGACCTTCTGGAAATACGGATTTCAAATTGAGGAAAATCGGAAGTGTATTCAGACCATCATTGTGGGTTCAGACGAACAAAACATGATTAGTGTCATTTAAAACTGGTCTTTCTAAAGTTTAACATTTTGTTAGTCTTATTTAGAAGACACATGGTAAACCAGAAAACAACAGCCCAATTTACAAGTTATCAGTCGATATGTTTGCTAGAATAACATCATTTAAAGGCAGCATCTCCCACAACAAATTACAGTACTCGAAATGTTTTGTGAACTACTTTATTGTGGCAATTATATGTTACACCTCTGCGCCACCTAATGGATTTACGCTGTAATTAACGTCAATAACCATAGGTTTAACACCGGAATCATTTATGTCCTATCAAATGGAGAATATAAGTAATTGTCAAACACAGAATCACAATGTATTATATTGAAAACTAAACAAGAATATAGTTAAACTTTTTAAGAAGAGTTTACATTAATTTGCTATACAATCCTTCCCCAGGTACCAAGGTTATACAGGCAGTCCAGCAGGCTATCAATGTATGTCTTGAGAAAATAATAAATATTCTTGTTTAGTTAAACTTTTTAAGAAGAGTTTACATTAATTTGCTATACCATCCTTCCCCAGGTACCAAGGTTATACAGGCAGTCCAGCAGGCTATCAATGTATGTCTTGAGAAAATGATAAAAATGTAGATATACAGTAAAGGTTTGTACATTTATAAGTAGCATATCCTGCAGTGTGCAAGCATTAATGTAATGCATTAAGTAGAATTAAGTTATGGGGCAGAGGGGGTTGTTCCTAAAACACACAACCATCTCCAATGTCTTCAGAGCATTAAGCTCCAGATTGTTCTTCCTGCACCAATTCACCAGGTGGTCGATCTCCCACCTGCAGGCGGATTCACCAGAGACGAGCCCAATGGCTTGATGCAGTCCACCCTTGCCGTCTTGCCAGATGGGCTCTCATCTCCACTGGGATACCCGCTCTTCAGTGCCACCTGAGGGCAGAGTCACTCTGGGGTCCTCACGCTGTGGAAACTCTCCAAGTCCCTCATAAGCTAAAAGCATCATATGGATGATTCAGGAACGTAGCAAATGCTGTGCTTCTACTTAAAGAAACCAGTAAAAACACTATGCCTCTTTTTTTACACTCTGATAAAAACAAAAAGCAAGCAACTGAAGAATTTATCTGAATTGTATAACTGAGTTGTTACTAGAATGGTCGGAAATATTAAATTCAAATAAATGATGTACCTGGACTAACTTGGGACTGGTGGGGGTACTGTTTCTTGTACAACAATCTAAAATAAATGACATCTGTTAGGAATACTAGGCAAAGCATGGGTATTAAAGAATAACATGGAAATAACAATGAATAACTAGAAATTACTATTCAGGAAAAAGCTGTCTATGGTTTTGCTTGGATAATAATGTTATAGGAAAACCAGTGCCAAACTATTTTAAAACAGTCCAAACCATTGGGAATATAAATAGCCTACCACTTCCGGAGGTTTCTCTGACGGTCCTGTAGGAGGAGGTGAACTACCTGATGGAAAGAAAATCAACATGGTGAGAAAGGTATTCATTAAATTAAGATCTTTCTTAAGTTTAGCTGAAAAAGCAACCTAAATAATTAGTAGTGATCAAGTATTTAGTTGTGTTCAAGAAAACTTCCTGTGAATAGTATACTTTAGAGAAGACCAATAAACTCAATAAAGAAGTAATGTTACATAGACAGAGGGCTAACCTCTAGCCAGGAAAAAACAGAGAAGAGTGACACATGTTGTTAACGCAAATGGTGCTATTAAAACAACATGATTTCTTCCAGACACTTTACAGACAACATCTTGTGTAGAATTCCCATCTTCTGTCTTGACTTGTCCTATTGCTGCACAACTGCAGAACAAACAACACAAACACACTGGTCAACTCATTACAAAAACCACACTGACAGTAATGGCCAGGTTTAGGTCAGCTTAGCATTATTCCACTAACCAAAACATGATACCCAGAACTTTATGCATAGACAGGGTCTCATGAGGGACACTGATGTAAACCTCATTGAATCATAATACATTCCCATGAGTGTTTGTGTCTCCCAATCAGCCATTAAAAAGGGAGATCAGCCAATCGCAAACCACCCATTTTAGGCAAATATTATCTGATTCCGACCAGTCAATCAATTGCTGCATCTGTACTTGTGTTTTAAGGGCTGTGCGCTTTCAACTTAGTTACATGGAGTGCCTCAGGATTGAGTAATGCATTTCCAACCAAACATTTGTCTGAAACACCTCAAGTAAGAGAAATAAATGAATGTCAGATTATCTAGCTGATCTGAGCAGTGACATAGCATACTCAACTCCCCCTAAATCCAGGAATGGGAATCTAAAGCAAAATACAAGAACAACCTACTCAGTCCAAGCTGTGCAGTTAAACCCATGTTGTGAGTAAAAGCCCTGTGAACAGTCCTCACACACCGTATCTGCAGTCTTTGTTCCTAACGGGAAGAACAAATGATGATTATAGATGGTTTAAAAAAGCATGCAAATAATGTTGATGTCTTCCACAACTTGACTTGAAAGAAAACCCAATGCTTTATTTCTATGAATTATAATGTTGCATTTTGACAAGTACTTCCTGCTTACCAGGTGCTTTGGTCCTCTGGCCTGGGACACAGGGTGTATGTTCTACTGCAAAGCTGCACTCTGAGTTGGAGGAGTAACTTTTACAGTAGAATCCATCTCGAACTTCACAGATGGTGTTCTCTGTTGTTGTACACTCTTTCTGAGTGAACAGGCCTTGTCCTGGAAAATACCAGAGTTGATTTGTTTCAGAAAACAACTAGAAGACACCTCATACCTGATTACACAATTGTGGTCAACCACAACAAAAAACAACAGCTCATATATATATATATATATATATATATATATATATATATATATATATATATTATGAATCATACATTCTACTTTCCAATTGATGAATGCATGACCAAGTCTGGAGTTCAGGTATCACATTCAGAACCAGAACAGGTCCACTTCAGAAAAGCAAAAAGGAACAGTCTGCATTTCTAAAAAGAAAACAGAATGGTTTTGAAGTAAAAACCCAATAATGAGTAAATTGAAATGTACCTGTGTCACAGGGACTGCAGGGAAAACACTTGGTTAGACCGTTGGCCTGGTTCATGAAGGTCCCTCTGACACACGGTATACAGGACGTGCTCCTATCTGACGTACAATCTCTGCGGACAACCAAACCTGTTCATATACAGTACAAATGATTAAAACAGATTTAAACATACTACACACTTTCTTTTAGGGGCATATTGAGAGCCAGCCAGTGAACATTGAAAGAGACAGTACAGGAAACCGCCCAGACCCACCCCTCAATGATATTTATTATCAAGGCTGGAACTCATTAGTGTCCCCCAGAATGAGATTTCTCACTGGTTGATATCCTGGCAGGGTTGACAAATGAGCAGTTCCGCACTGGGGCACCACCTCTTATGGGTGGGGAATAACCAAAACCGGAAATAGTTTCCCCAAGTCAGGTGTGCCACATTGATGCATTTGGTTCAACGCACAAGACACAGACTTTTCCATCCCACAAGGATCTTCATCAAGTCCCCTATCAGGTTCACTTGCTCTGCTCTACAGGGTTCAAGAGGTCAAACAGCCACTCATGTATCCACAAACACATAGTGACACTATTGTGGGTTATGGCACCAATATGTATGGGAACAAATATTGTCAGGCTCCTCAACCATCATCACCAAAAGAGGGACACATCGTGAGCCATATAGATCTACAGCAGCCAGGGCCACTAACTTACATGTTGAGGCCTGCTGATATATACAACACTTACTGAGATTACATACTGTAAATTAACTGTGAAAATAGGGCGTATGTTTCCCACTCCATTTCAGTAAACAGTAAAAGTCCATGGATTAAATAAAATTACCTTCACTACACATCGGGCAGCACTGCTCATCATTTGTTTTGTACTCTGCCGGACCGCAACTTACTCCAAACACAAGCGCAACATTAAAACCTGAAAGGGAAAAAAAGACACACAGATGAAGTGCCAGGCTGTGTTCTCTTGACAACCTACTGTGAATCATTGCCGCTAATTTCAAGCACCAGCCTACTGCCAAAAAGTGTGTTGCAGGGTTGATTATATTTATACCTGACAGATCGGCGGAGCCCAACAAAATGTTTTTATATATTTCTGTCTTTGACAAAAAAGTTAATTACTACGAAACCTTTGACAAAAGCATGTTTCTTGTCAACAAAGCCATATGTAAAATCTCTCTTACCATCCGGTGGTTGGAATTTGCTCCACGCTATAACCAAAGCTGTTTTAAATACTTATTTCCAATAGTTAAGGCAATAAAATACAAAGTCGACAATCTTTTAAAAATCTATGTGAGCATAGATGACATTAGATTTAACTAGAAAAGGGACAATTTAAAGTGTGCTTGCAGTCGCACCAGGTGTATCCAGTGTCCAGCTGTGTACTGGCACGATGCTAACACAGATAAAGCACCGAACAGAATGTTAGAACAACAAAATGTTTCCCTGCTTCTACACACCTTTACCCGCACATCGCGGAACTCGGCGACTGATAAGGAACTGAGGGTTTGAGAGAGCGGTCTCATCGGTAGTTTGCCTGCCAAAATGTATTTTCTAATTGTTTGGAGTTATAATAACAACTTTAAAAACGTTTGGGGGGGTTGAAATATGATTTTGGTTATTCAATATGTCCTCTCTACTACGTCAGGACCCAGAACTTCATAATAGTTAAAATGTCCTCTACAGAGGACAAAACTAAATGACCGGGTTTCAGGAGGATATAGGAGTAAATAGTATTGTCGATGCAAACACTATTGAAGGAAAGACACACTGGGCAGGTCTTCAATCGCGCGTCTAGGAGAATCATTTGCATTTTTGTTATAGTCGCTGCATTGTTTCTATACATAAAATGTCTGGGTGTGGTTGTGCTACAGTATAGTGCTAACTTGTTGATTTAGTTAATAAATATAACATCAACTCGGGTCTATGGATACATTTTGCCTACCAAGATGTTTATCGTTAACTTCAAAGTCGTTTTTAACTGGAAGTTGCACATCTACTAGCTATTTGCTTTATGCTTAATGCCTGAAGTTTAGCTAGCCATTTTGATAACTTGTTGAACGTCGTTACTGTAACTTACCAAGAAGGAAATACTGTTGAGTCGATAGGCACACCATGACTGAACGTCAACGCTCTCTTGTTTCGGACGAGTTAGTAATATGATGTTATATGTATATATATAAACATATATATATATATATATATATATATGTTTATATATAAAATATTTTCTGTCAGGACAGGATATACGCTACAATGTTATCAACGTAGATGTTTACTTACGTCCTGCGTACGTTCAAAATAGCACTTCCGGCTCCAGAAAATGTGATGTTGCTTTACTTAGTACATAAAACGCTTGTTAAACTAATGAGCTCCAGCCAATTTGTATGTGTACAATATAAACTATGCTAAGATGCAAAATAGATTAATGTAATAGTATAAATACCGCGTTTGAACGCGAGCCTTTATTTTGAAAAATAAAAACAATATCGTATTATTTCTGCCGAATTGGCCATAGGCACACTTACCTCTTGTGAGCACTGTTGGACCTGCCGCGTTGCATGTGTTATGCTTGTGGGTAGTAACGGCTTATTGAAAACTTATATTAGACAGGGTTTGGGTGCCTTGAGTGAGATGAACGTGCATACTCTGTCTTATGAAATGTGTTCACTGCCATTTACAGATTTTGATGACAGAGAGGTTGACACCCTTTGCTGACTGTACAGTTGGGTTTAGGAAATAACTAACAGGGAGAACTCCTGAGACTGGGAGTGTGACTGTGGTAATAAGACAACAGGTTACAGTATTCCTCCCCTCACTGGAAATGGTTTGTTATAATTAAAGTAATATATACAATGTACATACATAAACAATAATAAAGTTATATACATACATATACACACACACAGAATAGCACTAACAGGAAATAGAGAAAAGCCAAACGAACGGGGTCAAAACAAAGAAAAGAAACAAAAGGCCCTATTCTTCCCTGCCTAGCCGTCTCTAACCTACCTGCTACATGAAACCATAGGTGACACCCGCTCGTATCTAACCTGATGTATATAACTGTGGTTATCTACGGGCAAATGTAAACCCCAGGGTGTCTTACCTGACACTTCCCCTAAGGGTTAGAGTTAGATGGACAGAGGGTTAATGCAGTGGGAAATCTCCACAAATCTGGTTACAAGAACAAACAAACTGCTCTTCCTTATATAGGCGCTGCTAACGCTCTGCAGGTGTGGCCGCTTCAGAGGCCCAGTAGCCACACCCACCTCGTTACTGCCAGCGTAATCACACAGACACTAACCACACAAACAATCAATCATTCATTCACACACACACACCAAATAACACAACCAACGTGGAACATAACACTAACATTTTGGAATTGTCCTGAACTCCGCTTGTGACTGTTGACAACATCCCTGACCAGTGGACCATCTTGAAAGCAAAGATATACGCAGAAAAAGAGAACGTGTTTAGGATGACCGGGTCTGAGGTGAACACAAAGCACAAAAAGCATTGTTTAGAAATCCTCCACCTGATAGACCAGGTCCTGTCTCTCCTGGATTTAACAGCAGATTGCGAGTGAGGCTTGAACACAATGAAGCAGGTAAAACTACCATTTCTATCCTTACTCTGTGAGTATTCACATTTCCTTGTTTTCTGTAATACAGGTCAAGACGGATTACAGATCTCCTCATGGTACAACTTCTAGTTCGCCAGAGATGAAGAAGTACGACCCCTCCGCTGCCACTGACCTGGGGCCCACAGACGCCTCGGCAGAAGGCCAGACTTCATGTGGCAGACAAGGAGGAAACTGTCTGAAGAGGGAACTGTCTGAAGAAGGAACTGTCTGAAGAAGGAACTGTCTGAAGAAGGAACTGTCTGAAGAGGGAACTGTCTGAAGAGGGAACTGTCTGAAGAGGGAACTGTCTGAAGAGGGAACTGTCTGAAGAGGGAACTGTCTGAAGAGGGAACTGTCTGAAGAAGGCTGAGCCAACTGCATTACTATGAACTAGTAATGACTACTGTTGTTTTACTTGTTATTGTTAATTCCTCAAATAAAAAAATTGTATTTGTATTATTTAATTTAAGTCTAATGTGTTTCACTTTTGTGATGAAATGGCTGCATTCAGTTAGTGTTACTACAATTATTACTGCATGCTACTACAATATGACATGCGAAAATACTACTAATAGCAAATTGCAAAAATAAAAAGCAATGTATTTTTGTGGGGTTGGTGAAAGAGCTTTCTGGCTGGTACTTTTTTCAAAGCCAAAAGTTAATTTTGAACCCTGGGGAGGGGCTAAGTCCCAGGGCCCTGAGCTTAGCAACACGCTTAGTGGGCTGTCAGCTGAGACACAAAACATCCAGTCTGTTGTTTCAAAGCAATCCTGGAGTGTGGTAATGAATTCCTCATTCCAGCGTTGAACATTCCAAAAATGTTTGTCCTCTTTAAGACGTCTGCTGTGATTATAGCGAAACTGAATTCTTGCGGAAGGTAAAAAGGCAGTACTTTTATAGTAAGGAGCCCCAAGTCTGGTGAACAGTGTGTTAAAAGTACTGCAGACCCCTCCGCCTCTACATTTACCTGACTCCGAAGTTCTCTGAAAAATCCAGCTGGGACAATGACTAAAGCACCATAGGGTCTAGTCAAGTCTCAACCAATGGCAGCATGCAGCAGTTTGCAATGACCCATTGGAGGTTAATCCAAGCGTTTAGTTCGTCCATTTCATTGTCCATGGATTCAACAATTGCAAGTAAAATGCTTGGTAGCAGCGATGCCAAATCGCAACCGTGATCTACCAAGGATACCTGCATGGATACCTCGTCCTTCTCCCCCATCGATGTGTTGGTGAATAAAAGGCAAAGAACTACATAGTCAATGCAAAGCCTTTGTCAGTGCGACCTTCCTCTATGGCACACTGGAAGTTCTCTTCGGTTTCCACTCTAACCTACCACAACTCCAAGTTTCTCTGACATGTCTGTAGGATAGAAGTTATATTAGTTCACGGAAAGCAAAACAACATGGTGATAAAAGTATTAATAAAATTAAGACCTTTCCTACGTTTAGCTGAAAAGAACTACTGATTATTTAGGTATTTAGTGTTCAAGACCACTTACTGTTAATTGCATATTTTAGAGAAGACCAACAAACTCAATAAAGAAGTAATGTTACATAGACAGAGGGCTAACCTCTTACCAGGTAAAAACAGAGAAGTGTAGTAATTGATGTAATCAAACGGTGCTATTGAAACAACATGACTTCTTCCAGACACTTTACAGACAACATCTTGTGTAGAATTCCCATCTTCTGTCTTGACTTGTCCTACTGCTGCACAACTGCAGAACAAACAACACAAAAACACAGGTTAACTCATTACATAAACCACACTGACAGTAATGGTCAGGTTTGGTCAGCCAAGCATTATACTACTAACCAAAACATGATGCCCAGAACTTCATTCATAGACGGGGTCTTATGAGGGACACTGATTTAAAACTCATTGAATCATCTTTACTGTGATGGTGAATTTAGCTCTCAGAGAGGTAAATCTCATTGAATCATAATTCATTTCCGTCTCTGCCGTTTTGTCTGTGATCAGTTCTCCCAATCAGCCACTAGAAAGGGAGATCAGCCAATCGGAGTCCCTCAGGATTGAGGAATGTCTTTCCAGCCAAACATTACACCTCAAGTAATGAAAGTCAGATTCTCTTTGACGAACTTAGCATACTCAATTACCCCAAAGTTAGTGTTTTCAGGAACGGGAAAGCAAGAACCTTTTGGTCACAAACTACCTACTCAGTCCAAGCTGTGCATTTAGCCCCACGTTGTGAGTAAAAGCCCTGTGAACAGTCCTCACACAACGCATCTGCAGTCTTTGTTCCTAACGGGAAGAACAAATGATGATTATAGATGGTTTAAAAAAGCATGCAAATAATGTTGATGTCTTCCACAACTTGACTTGAAAGAAAACCCAATGCTTTATTTCTATGAATTATAATGTTGCATTTTGACAAGTACTTCCTGCTTACCAGGTGCTTTGGTCCTCTGGCCTGGGACACAGGGTGTATGTTCTACTGCAAAGCTGCACTCTGAGTTGGAGGAGTAACTTTTACAGTAGAATCCATCTCGAACTTCACAGATGGTGTTCTCTGTTGTTGTACACTCTGTCTGAGTGAACAGGCCTTGTCCTGGAAAATACCAGA
>JACXGK010013909.1:0-12256 GCA_016801125.1 Novumbra hubbsi
CCTTTAACGGGGAGAGGGCAGCGGCCTAGACCCCCGGCTCACCCTGGTCACTCCTTCAACGGGGAGAGGGCAGGAGAGCAGACGCCACGTCACTAAATCAGAGGGAGACGCACGGCGGACACACCTGATCTTTGGGCTGCAGTGTTTAAAGAACTGCAGGAACTTGGGGATCATGATGTTCAGAGGTCGGTTGAGGGCGTCGCTGTCCAATAGCTCGGACGAATCCTCACAGATCTTCTGTAGAGCCCCGAAGGAACCCTACACACACACACAAAGTTAGTCATAAGGTTATGGCAAGATCACTAGTTCTCCAAACAAAATACCTGCTAATGCTGTTACACAACAAACCATAATGACTGCTTGGTGTCTCAACCACGGAATTAAAATGGAGACATTACCACATTGCGAGACATTACCACATTGCGAGACATTACCACATTGCGAGACATTACCACATTGCGAAACATGTCAACCTGTTCAAGACCGGTGGTCTTACCAACAGCACACAGGTCTGAAGCTGCTCAGTGTTTTTTCTAGGGCACCAAACATGGCCGAATGTTGTTGTTAATGGAGCCGGGCAAAGGGGAAGGGTGTTTGTCCCAAGGCCCCTGGGACCCACTAGAATTGCCCTGGGTTGACGGGGTATCTGGGAGCCTGAGCCATGTCAAAATGCTGACAGCATGTGACCTTCAGATTGCAGGCATGTCTACCACAAGGGCCAAGCCACTGGGGAGGTTTACGCTTTGTGTCAGCAAGCCAACAGGGAGCTCAGAGGAGGCTATTCCGGTACCCATGAACCTCTGAATGTTTCTCGACGTTAGTCTGACTTTGAGGGAGAAAGCAACGCGCCAGACCTCGCAGGTGTTGTAATCCTCCGAGTTGAGGAGGTTGCAGAGCTGAGGGAGGAGTTCGGGCCATGTCTGGAGCTCTCCTTTGGACGCGATGGTGGTTATCAAGATACCTGGAATGACAGGAGAGCGTTTAACACCACACATACGAACAGGCAAATACTTGGGCTAGCTGCTGAAATCCTTGTCCCACGCGAACGGAGCCCTTAACTCGCGAAGGCTCCGCCACCCACACACCCTGAATCATCCTGCAAAAAGAGCACACACACACACCAATGGTAGCTCGGATGAGGGGCGAAGGGTCTCCAATGTTGTTGAGACATTCCCGCTTGATGAAGTCCGCCACCAGAGGAGGGAAGTTCTGGTAGTGGGCCTTCACGTTGTTCTTCAATATGAGACCGCTCAGGGAGCGTGTCGGCTCGTCTGCAGGGTAGGGGCCGGAGGAAGGACGTTAGAGAAGGCCAAATTAAACCTAGCAAGCATTTGAATGTGATTAATGTGTGCTCACAGACACACAGTCCTTCTTACCCTCAGATTTCAGACTTGTGAGGACAAAGATGAGATAGTTGTTGAAGTCTGGAAACTGGTTAAGCTGCTCCAGTTTCTACACACACACACACTTAAGGAACACATCACTGACATTGCCAACACAAACAAGAGCAGAGACACACAAACACCTGCAGGGACACGGCGTAGTCACCGATAGGTTCCTGACATCATAACACATTCTTCGCATTTTTTCCCCCTCACATCCTGCTAGGCTCTTACAAAGCACGTTAGTTAGGATACTTCCTGCACGGCTCTCTGCGTGGCCGTGTCCGGGGATTGGGAGTCCTTCAGTAGCTGAAGTACCTGCTGTAGACCTTGTTCATCCGGTTGCCACTCCATCCTACAGAGAAACACACAAGCTGAGAAAGGCTGATAGACATGATTCGCTATCTATTTTTAAACCACCCTCCGCTACATGATGTTGTCGCAGTTCCACTCCAGACCAACATTATCAGGAACCCAAACCCCAAGGGTCGTTAGGGGAAGTATACTTGTTTCAAACTAACGTTGGCTATGATGTTCGCGGCTATCACTACCAGCCACACAATCTCAAATCAGAACATGCGCCATATCTACAGTAGTCTACATCTAAGCGTCATTTAGCTCGCTAGTAAGTTGACTACTTAGTTCGTTAACTCGGTGAGATACGTTTCTTGTCACATGCATGATAGCTGCTTAACTAGCGGATCTAATGGAAGCTACCTAGCTAATCAAGGGAATCAACAATGGCTTGTGCAAACAGGCCGACAGACGGCCTCGCATTTTGCCGCAAGTGGCATTAGCTAATAAGTTAGCTAAATGGCTAAACATGTTAACATTAACACATTATCTAGTGGTGATACTCAAATCTAACCACGTTAATACATCCGATAACGACAAAGCAATGAAATATCCAATCGCAAACTATGGTTATTTGGCTAGGTTGCTAACTTGTTAGCTAACGTTAGCTTCATCATGTTGAAAGTGCCGCCAAAGCCTTTACCTGATTGCACCGATTTGTCAGATCCGTAATCGCTTTCTTAACAGTACCAGTAACTGACCATTGACAGAACGGCGGACGCAATTAAAATGTAAAAAGTAGCAAAAGGTTTTGATCTCTGAAATTATTTGTAAAGCACAAAAATAACCCCGAATCCCCTTGCTTTTCGGATAGATAGCCACCTATGGCTATGTGTGCGAAAATACTGCTCAGAATTCAAAAATCCAGCAGCATGTCATGATTCGGCTTCCGTAGCCTTGGTTCATTTTGACCAATTGTGGATCTGTTCATATCACATGTGATTAAAAGTGGAATATGTTTTCCGTGAACATATGTTTTAAAATAACAATTGTACGGACGTTTACGAACATGGCTTCATCAAATAGATGGTGCAAATAGATGTAACAATGTCATTCAACAATCGTCTTATTTTCAAGGACATTGAGTCTTAGCAGGTATCGGCTGTATGTGTCATATTATATTTAACCGCTAAGTGGTGTCAGAGACAGTTACATTAAACATGTCACGAGTGACAGGTAGCCAGGTAATCATCCGGGGAATATGTTACACAACATTTTGGCTAATAAAATTAAAAACCTCATCTAATTTCGTGTTTTTGATAAAGAAAGCGTTTGTGTACAAACAGATATCTTATTGGGTCATTTTCAATCAGGAGGAACACGGCTTACATGAATTGTAAAATTTATTTGACTGTCATATAAGTAACAAAATACCCAACAACACATTCGAGAAAACGTTAATGATCAAAGCTGGTCTTCGCTTGTGCTGCTTTGAAATCTCCTGTGACATCCTTCACACTCAGAGTTATTGTGAAGATGATCCAGCAGGAGAAAAGAGGGTCAGGGGATTAAAGAGTGGCCGAAATAAAGGGATTATTAGTGAGAAATAATTAAAGTAAAACTGGTAAAAAGATGCATACAATCGGGGTTGTAGAGGGGATGTAGTGATGAAGGGGAGGTTGAGGAGGTGGAAGGAGGGCAAAAGGAGGTAGAAGGGCGGTGCTCAACAAAGGGAGCTGATCTCACTCTTGCTGCAGCCCCACTTGCAGCAGGCATTGGACAGCCCCACCACCACGTCCCGCCCCTTCCTGTCCGTGCTTCGCAGAGCTTCCATCACTTCCTCTGTGATGGGCGAACGGACCAGGCGGTGGAACACAGCGGCGACACCAGCGGAGCCCCCCTCTCGGACCTCGCCTGCCCAGGCCCGTCCCCCTGATCCAAGGTTCTGCTTGCTATCGCTGCCAAATATAGCATCAGAGCTCCACGGACCGGAGGCCTCACTCTCATCATAGACTGAGATGTCACCTGGAAAGATGAGGTGAATAAAATGCTTAACACATGGAATTGACCAAGGGAATGATGCCTTTACAGCCTCTGACCAGTAACGGCCACTCTATTGGTCTATATACCTCCAGGCAGCCTAAGGGATTCCCAGGTCTTTGCTGTTAATGAAAAGGAGTTCCTAAATCAATGTACCTGGTAAAACAAGAAACAAAAATAAAATAAAACAGCTCTGGTTGTCTCGATCGTCTTTCAACCTCTCCTTCTTTCTGTACGTCTTTGCCGTCATTCACCTACATCTGTGTCTGTTGTTGCAACATCTGCATGCTATGAAAACCAACTGGCATTCATTTGCAGGGGGTTAAACTGCTGCAATTTGTCTGGTTTGGTTTTAGTCGTATAGCAGATGCTCTCATCTCAAGTGCACAACCGCAGCTTCTTAACTATGTCAGCTTCAGAATTCAACCCAGCAACCTTTTAAGTCCCAGGTCCAGCGCTCAAACCACTATGCCACCAGACTCAGTACACTCAGGTGTACTCTGTCATTGGACCCAGAGAGTCATACACGAAACACCATTAATACATGTTAAAGAATATCCCGCCATTAACGGAAACTCTCCATCATAATCTTCGCCAGGCGCCACTTGACCAAAAGATGTGCAAAAACTCATAGCCTGGTTCCTCTCTAGGTTTCTCTCATGGTTCCTGACTATGTTGTTTTTGAACCCAATGTGCCCTTGCATATTGCGTTATTCGCGTGGCTTGTTATTGAAGGCTTGCGTAATCAGAGGTCCTTTTTACAAATATATGTCACTGCTGATTTAAAAGGGCTTTATGAAATACACAGATGAGCAGTTAGTCAGATAAACATAGGCACCCTGGAGTGCAAAAAAGTGTTTAGGCATGTACCTACAGAGATAAATTAAAGACTCAAAACAGCAAACACACAAGTAAAAAAGCGTTATATCACTAAACACACACATATACACAAACACACAGGTAAAAAAAAGCTTTAGAACACTATTCACACACACATATACACAAACACAAATGTTGGTACAGTCTCACCTGGAACTGCTCTCCTCCAGCGTGAGCCTCCGCAGGTAAAGATGACGGCCCTTATAAATTCTCTCCCACACAGCTTCACCGCGTAGATTGAGTTAGCGTGACCCTCCGCAGCTGAAACCCTATCCAGCAGCGCCACCAACAGACCACATGTCAGCACTGCAGCCTTCCACATGGTCAGGTAAACAGAGGAAGAGAGAGAGGAAAAAGTGGAAACTGAAGTGCCTTGTAGGTGATGCAGGTATGGATCAGTGAGTTGACCGCTGGGCGAGTCTTAGTTTTGGCGAGTCTCTGTGACACTCGTTCTCTGTGACACTCGTTCTGAGTCTGTGTCTCTGTGACACTCGTTCTCTGTGACACTCGTTCTCTGTGACACTCGTTCTGAGTCTGTGTCTCTGTGAGTCTTGTTCTGAGTCTGTGTCTCTGTGACACTCGTTCTGAGTCTGTGTCTCTGTGACACTCGTTCTCTGTGACACTCGTTCTGAGTCTGTGTCTCTGTGACACTCGTTCTGAGTCTGTGTCTCTGTGAGTCTTGTTCTCCCCGAGGCTGGATGTCTGAGATTTATATTCTGTTTGAGTGTCCGTGTCCCTCTGTGTTGTTGTGTCACCTTAGTCCTTCTCACCAGTGTCGTGGTCTTCCCTTGCCTGGATCATGTCCCCTTTATATAGTCAGCCTGGCCTGGCAACTCTCGCCAAGACTGCATCCTTTTGTAACTAGTTTCTTATTTAGTGCCCTACAAGTGATCCTACTAGATCTAGTAGGAAGTAGTAAACCAAGAAGAAATAGGGTTGCAATTTGGGACGTTGCCTGTGACCCTGAGTCACAGCCCCCCCCAGCTAATTACCCTAAGAGATAAAAAGTAACCGAGACCTTTGGGAGAACAATGGCCAAAACAAAAGTGTTGTAAAAAAAAATTGTGTTTGTGGAGAGAAAGTGATGTCAGAGGTGTAGTCTATAATTTGATCACGGGCGACCTTTACAGCACTTCCAGGCTGCTTCCTGTGTCGTCTCCGTGGAATCCGCTATCTACGATTTCGCCTTCTGAGGCCAGCTAGCTGGCTAGGATCGCTATCGCTTCAGGTTTTGATTAGTGAGGAGGCGGACACATACCCACGCACACCCACACCGGCAAAATAATTACTAGTATAACTAAACACAGTCACACAAACATTGTTTACAGGGAATTTTGTGTACTAGTGTGTTTGTGACCCTGGTCAACGGTCTGTGGACTTGTGGGGACCACTTATATTGTTAAACCAGACAAACCCGTCCCCACTAGGAACAAATATTATGCTTGTGTGTATGTCATGTACAATATATGTCATTTTCAACAATCTAATGCATTTAATCCAAATACCACTTTACAACCAATAATCCGTTTTTGTTAGCTATGCTACCAGCTGACACAAATGCTGTTCCTCACCTCAAAATAACAATTTCAAAAAGTTAAGCAGCAAAAAAAAAACGAAATATCTTTAACTCAACCTTGAGTAATAATATAGTGGGCCTGTCATAATAAATGAATAATAAAGGATTTACTTTGTTAGATCAGACAGTGTGCTAATGCCAGTGTTCATCTTCCATTCACTTCGGTTCGCATTCTACCGCATTCTAAAAGGTTAACAGAACTCTTTACTACAACTATATGCCTTAGGATTAAAGCAAACACATTTTAACATGGATTTCAGGGTTTGTGGTCCCAACGAGTATAGAAAAATGTGCGTGTTTTGGAGCTTGTGGCGGTGCGTGCGTGAAGAGCAAATTGAAGGTGAATGCATTACTTTTTGAGACTTTGTGAAGAGACGTCATCACTTATTGCGGTCAACATGAACTCTCAGCCAGTCCACGTTTGACATTTAGATTAATGTTTAATTTGGATCAATTTAAAATTGATTGAAACGATGTCAGTACAGTATATCGTCCAACTATTGCGAAAACTAGAGGTGTGTTCTATAGCGCTGTGTAGTGAGAGTGATAGACATGAGGTTGACGACGAATCAGTGGACTTAGCAATTATTGAAATATAAATGCTCCAATGAGATAACAACAAATTATTGCCTTTGCCGAACAATGATCCAATGAAACTTGGGAAGAGGGCGGGAAGAAGGCGGGTGGCTAGCAACAGTTGCCCGGGTGAGGACGAGGCGCCATAGTCACGGTAGTCCTGGCGACAAGAACCAAGCAACGAGAATCAACAACAACAACCAGAATCAAAAACTTTAACTCCAAAACCAGGAATATTTCAAGGGGAAATTGAGGTGAATAAGCCACGACTTTATTAAACCACCGTGTTACGTTTCTCATAAAATGTTTGTGAACATTTGTAACGTCAACGTTTTATCTCGTATCTAGCTACGTGAAAGTGAAAACGCTTGGCTGAAAGGGAAGATCAGTGCCCCAGCTAGTTGCTTACCGCTTTTCTGTACGAAGGCGTTGTTATGACGATGTCAAATCTGTGATAAGAGTACAAAATGGCGGGTGTTGTAATATGAGAATCTTGTACTTTTAGTTGTGGAAGTGTTTGTTGACAAAGCTGTTGACATGACAAATGCCGTAATTGAGCTTAGGAAAAAGAGAACGAACACTTAAACGCGTGTTAAATGAATACTTTTGATGAGGAAATCACTTTCGATCTTTGAACACTTTTTGTCTTATTGTAAATGAGACATAGTTATAACTTAAGCTATCGGTCTGTATTGGAAAACTCAAGCATAAACATATGTATCGAAGTTGAACATTTTTTATGCTCGTCAAACAGTTCACCTTGTTGTCTGCACGAGTAGTGAAAGTGGTTGTCACGCCACGGCCATACTGTCATCTGTTCTCAATGAACGTGATCTGCGTTCACGACTCCTGGAAGCTAGTACATTTCGGACCTACTCCACGTTGCGCAAAAAACGGATATATTGGGGCATGTATCATTTATCTTTCATCCACTTTCCATGCTGAAAGTTTGGAATCCTTCTACAACTACAAATGTGAGACCTGACAATAATTAACTGAGCGTATTTTGAAAGGTTATTAGTTGTCTTGGACGCACAAACAGGTTTCCTGTCTGTCAAATGCAGAGGGTAGAGGAAGGGTGCTTCTTACAAGGGGACGGGGGGTTGAACCTAGTTACGAGAGGCGCCAATGAATCAGCTCCGAGGCATAAACCAATACGTATACACAATATATTTGTCCAGAAGGGGGAAAGGCGCTTCCTGCAGTACGCAGCTGCTATCAGACGCTGTCGGAGCGTTGGGGAGTGTTCCGTAGCTGTGTGTGTGTGTGTGTGTGTGTGTGTGAGGTGCGCGCACAAGCTCAACAGTTTCCAGAAACCTTGTGACAAGCTCTACTAGGGAAGAACACGTCTAATTCACAAATGTACCTCACACACAAAGCTGTTGACATGACAGCTGCTTTCTTTCGTTGTAGAAAAAAAAGGCATATAGTTTCGATCTATGTTAAGATCTAAGGTATACGTTTTATTTTACAGGACTAAATGTCTACTCTAAAGTATATGTAATAGGTCTCATTGTATAGCTGATGTATTTATTGGGTTTAATATAGGTCTTATAAGGCCTTTTATATAGCTGGTATATTACAAGGTGTATTGTTTTATAAGGCCTGATGCATATCATGTCTTATAGGGTGTATTGTCTATCTTATAAGCCCTAATGTACAGCCGGCATTTTACGGGAGCTACATGCATTATAAATCTGCTGTGGCTCTGGTCTCTTTTTTTGTCTAACCTTTAGAGAGTAAATAATCTCCTTCTCTATATATCTTGAAGCTTCTGCACATGTGGGGATCACTTGATGCGCTGTTTTTTGGCCTTGTATTCCTTCCTTTTCATTTGTGTTTTGAGTGCACGTTGTCTGACACTGTCAGGAGGACCAAAGGACCGTCAATGGGCAGAAAACAAAAAAGAGAAAATATCGATCAGAGACGTAGCCAAAACATTAGGTATGTCTAAATCAACTGTTAAGAAGAAGAAGGACACCACTTGTGAGGTCAGAAAAAAAGTCCCTTGTGCGTGGAAAAAAGTCCCTAACACCAGTTCAACAGATCAGGAACACTCTCCAGGAGGTGGGCGTAACTGGGTGACTGAAACTAGAACCGGCTCACTTGTCTTCATTGATGGGTTTTACTGGGCCATAAAGAAGTCAGTCTCCCAATCTCATTCCAATTGAGCGTGCCTTGGAAGGCCAAAAGCCAGGAAACAAGCAGGTCTGGCAGAGCTTCACCGGGGAGGAGAGGCAGCTCCTGGTGATGTCTATGGGTCAACCATTGCACGCAGACAATATATACAACCATTGCCAAACACGGCTGCTTTATTGTACATATGTTAACAATGATAGTCTGTCCAAATACTTCTGGTACAAAACATCCCGTGTTTTTAGAATGGTTCATCCATTGGGGATAAACAATACCTTATTCAAAGTGGTATAAGTACAGAGCCAGTGTAGCCTAGCACACTTTTTCCAGTGTGCTTGTGCAAAAGGTGTCCTGAAGTGTGTTGAGAAAGATTTAATTGTGTGTTTTTGATAACCATGTCCTTCCGTCATCCTCTCTCTCTCCTGTGTGGTAGGCTCGGTCCAGCTGTGGTGGTAGTCATGGCGACCCCAGGCTACACAGAGGACCTCCCCCAGACCAGTGCTGTCACCATAGCAACACAATCAGCCACAGCCTCTCCCTCACCCCCAACTCAGTTCAGCCAATCAGTTTCAATCTCCACGACCGTACAAAACACACTTCCTGCTCAAGCCACGCCCACCAAGGCTCAAAACCAGAAGACGGTGGTTCTGGCCACGCCTTCTCAGACTCAGTACGTCACCGCGGAGATCCAGAGTTCCAGCGGTCAGCAGAGTAACAGACCGAGTACCACGCCACAGTACATCGTAGTGACGGTTACAGGTGAGACACACACACGCAGACACACAGAATGTATGTTAGCAACCAGAACATGAAGGATATTTTGTGGTGCAAAGTGCTTCCACAAATAAATATTGCAAAGTATCCACCTGCTTACATGTCTGTCTGTCGGTCCGTCTGTCAGTCTGGGTCTTTACGTCTTTCTTCGTCGTGTGACGTGAAGAAACATATCTATTCCACTCCAGCCACACCTCTCGCTCATGAAGAGAGTTGACGTTATTACCTGGCAGAAGACAGACAGACCTGCCGAGAGGCTAGGCCCTCTGAGGTTCCGGTTTGGTCTGTTTTATAAACCAAGAGAAGTTGGCCTATTCTAAACTAGTGTGTGTGTGTATGTAGGGTTAATTCCGCTCATCGGTCATGCAGCATTTGGCTACCACTGACTGTCATTTAAACTGGTACTGTGTGTGTGTGGCTCACCAAGCCGTACTGTGTGTGGAGTGTGTGGGTTATTTGTGGGGATTCTATTAGTAGAGTAACAGTACCCATGGGCTTGGAAGCGTGTTAATTTCAGACGACACTTTCAGTGCCATTGGCCTCTCTTCTCTGATGTGTTGAGTAGAAACCGTGCCCCCATATTTCATCTTAAAAGTCTGTTACATGAAATTGAATGAACTTCAATATAGAGTAGTCAATCTTATGGACATTATTAAGTCCAGAATTATTGCCCCCTTAGAAAAGTTAGCAAAATGTTTTTATTTCTTTATTTTATTCCATGTGATTTTTTTTGCATTCAAAGACTTAATTCTGTGTGCTTAAAAGACTTAAGTCTTTTTTGTGCTTTGGATCTTTGTCCTCCTGGAAGAACCAACGACAACTCTTTGGTCTAAAATTGTCTGGTCCTTGATCCCTTGGTCCTAGATCCCTTGAATCTTAACAAGGTTCACAGGGCCTTTTGGAAGCAAATCAGTCCCACATCACATATTCCCCCTTATAATTCACAGAGTAGGTTATTTATGCATGACTAGCCTTTCTCTCTATGGCCAAAAAGCTCACTTTCAAATTCCAGGCACCAACAAAGTTTATGTCTTGATGAGAGTCACATTTTTATTCGGGCAAGACGTTGTTTGGGAGACTTGCTGATCCCAAGACTTAAACCATTTCTGAGATTTGCAGAATATGATTCATGGAGAGTTGTGTCTACCCCTTGAAACATCCCGCTTACTGTGCGTGGGGGGAAAATACACCAGAGTCCTCTTTCAGGGAGCTTATACAAAGCTTCAGTGGATCAATAGCATAGTAGTGGTTGATGGGTATTTTTTAGCTGTGTAAACTTTTTCTACAGCCATGGTCTCATTTATGGTAGACAGCCTGCGGTCATGTGTCTTCACACATGACCACATACATCAATAAAGGAGTTTGGCATGTGTGTCTTCACACATAACCACATAAATCTTTCTTTTTTTTGAGCGTGCTGTGAATTTGTAATTCATTTTGAAAGAAGGAATCTCTAATATATACTATATTTATATACACAGAGATCCTAGTGTTTTTAAACTTCAGTTTTCAGTTAAAATTACTTTAGTTCTGGACAACCATGTTTGTGTCTATAGTGTCTGGCTTCAATTGCCCCTCTTTTTCCTGCGTTGGAGATATTTTACAGGGTATTCTTGCGTTGTCCTTCACTCTCAAACCCTCTCTCCGTCTTGCATTCTCTCTCTCAACATCCTATCCCATCTGCTGTTCCTTGACTCAGTAGAGAGGAACACATTTGAATGACACGGGGAAAAGGAAATAGGATTTTAGACCTCCCTCTCTCTCTCCCGCCCTCTCTCCATTCCTCCATTCCATCCTCTATAATTCTCACCCCCCCTTTCACAGTCTTCCTCTTTCTCTCTACTCACCTGATATCTGTGTTTAAGTGATTGGGGGATTTCTCGGTCCGTCTCCGGAGATTAGCTGTCCAAGGCCTCCCTCTGCCTGCATGGTATAAGGATGGAGGGGCAGATGGAGAGATAGAGCCACGGCACAGCCACTGCTACCTCCACCCCTTCTCTCCATCGTCTCTCCCTCTGTCCGTCCGTCCGTCCAGCCATGTTCTACAGTAACTGCTATTATAGTTTTGAGACTGATTATCGTGAGTACCGAACCGTGTGTTGGTGTAGATTGACCGATGTGGTTTGTAGATGGTGATATCATGAATGTGTGGACTTTAAATGGTTGATCTTTTACTCTTCTCCTACCGGGCTCCCTCTCTTACACCTGTGTGTTTCTGTTAACCCTTCTATCTCTCTCGGTGCTCTATCGTGTTGGTAGCCTGGGCTCCCTAACACTTCCCAGATAAAACCATGTTTAAAGACTGCGATGCTCGTCAGGAGATGAGCTTATCAGCTGGGATTCACTTAGGCCCATCAGGCTAGATTGTTTTGTTGTGCTGCTCCTTATGTAACGGGTGATTGCTCGTACATGCTTCTATATATATTGATGTGCTCGTACATGCTTCTATATATATTGATGTGCTCGTACATGCTTCTATATATATTGATGTGCTCGTACATGCTTCTATATATATTGATGTGCTCGTACATGCTTCTATATATATTGATGTGCTCGTACATGCTTCTATATATATTGATGTGCTCGTACATGCTTCTAT
>JACXGK010013910.1:0-12253 GCA_016801125.1 Novumbra hubbsi
TCCTCAGGATCTGATTGACCACATCTGTCTCTGTCCTCAGGATCTGATTGACCACATCTCTCTCTGTCTCTGTCCTCAGGATCTGATTGACCACATCTCTCTCTGTCTCTGTCCTCAGGGTGTGATTGACCACATCTCTCTCTGTCTCTGTCCTCAGGGTGTGATTGACCACATCTCTCTGTCTCTGTCCTCAGGGTGTGATTGACCACATCTCTCTCTCTCTGCCCTCAGGGTGTGATTGACCACATCTCTCTCTGTCCTCAGGGTGTGATTGACCACATCTCTCTCTCTCTCTGTCCTCAGGGTGTGATTGACCACATCTCTCTCTGTCCTCAAGGTGTGATTGACCACATCTCTCTCTGTCTCTGTCCTCAGGGTGTGATTGACTACATCTTCTACTCCAAGCCTCAGCTCAATGTGCTGGGTGTCCTGGGTCCCCTGGACTCCAATTGGCTCCACGAAAACAATATCAGCGGCTGCCCGCACCCTCACATCCCCTCCGACCACTTCTCCCTGTTCGCCCAGCTGGAGCTGCTGCTGCCCTCCACCCTGCCGCAGGGCAACAACCAGGTCAACGGCATCCACCTGCCTGGGGGGCGCAGGTAGTGGTGAGACCCCCGCACCTCTGGGGGGCGCTGTGTTCTGTTCTGCAGCTCGCAACCTCTCCCTCCAGCTCCTCTCTTCTTCAGGAAGACGAGACGGACAACACAAACAACCTGTAAAATAAGAATCAGCCGTACAGTGAGGTCTGGCCCACAGGGATTTCTAATGTTGTTGCTATGGATATATATATATTTTTTTCTTTTCCTCAATGTGCTTTCTTTTTTTCATTTTCATTTTGAAAATGCTAAAGTCAATCTGTCTGTTTTTGTTATGCGTATTATAATGTGTTTTGGAGGCCCCCCCCCCCCGTCATTCTAACCCCAAATGCTTTTGTATCTCTTGAGCAGATGGATAGGGCCGTATAGTGACAAATATCTGAATCTCCCATGTCCTGTCTGGACCTCTTCCCTTAGCAATACCCCCAGATGCTTGTCTTTGACATGGCTTGTGCGGTCACAACGGCACGAGCGAAACCTGGTATCAATGAAGCTGTTGACACCCTTCACAAGGCTAGGAGAGAAAGGTATCCGCTTCTTAAGCTCGCAGCTGTTGGTCTGTCTGTCCTCTACCAACCTCAAACCAGCAAAAAACAGCAGAACATGTCTGTCTCTGGCTCACCAGCCAAGGCTAAGGGCGGGCCCTTCTCTTTTCCCTACTGGGCTCAATGACAGGATGATAGGCCATAAATGGCCATCTTCCCTAGGTCGTGTGTCACACAGGTGAGTGTAGCCCCCTCCCCTCTGTGCTACAGGTCCTATACTTTTGGGCCCGGTACCGTGGTGCTTATCTGGTGCTACCAGTCCCCTGGGTGTTAGAACCTCGTCAGTTGTGTCCCTCAAGTGGTGCATGGCAGATCTATTTCACTGATTTATGTGTATCTTTTTTCTTTCTTTTTTAGACATTGGTTATGGTCCTTTTAGGAAAGGACAACTGAACCACCAAATACACTTGTCTTGACCTGTTTTGTGGCAGCCAGCGAAGCTCTATGTAGCAGAGACTTGCTGGCGTGCCTATCGGGTGTAGTCCTAGAAATGAATCTGTCCTCTCGACTGAAACCAAATTGAATGATTTTAATTCGTTTTTTTCGTAACATGTAATTAGTGGCCAGCCACCATTCCCTTTTGCACACTTGTTTTACCTTCTGCATGCCGCGTCCTGTGTGTTGTTAGCGACTTCATTTAGACCGTGTACCACCTTTCGTAAGGGTGGAGGGGATTTTGGCTGAGGGGCAAGGCAAACAGGGAAATTCTCCACTTTATTTTTCCAGATATTTTGTTACTTTTTAAGCAGAGAGGGCAATCGCTGGTATACTGGAGTTTAAACCAGCTATCCTCTCCCTGATACACACACAGGCAGATGTTGTAGCACTGTCTCTTGAGGCCAGTAGTGACTTTCCCCCAGCCATAAATTCCCTACTCTACAGCAGTGGGTTTTTTTTCACAAGTGTTTGTACAGAATATAAATATAGATTCAGTCTTTACACGATTGTATATGAGCCACAAAATAGCTGTTTTCTGGCATTTCTTTTGTACCACGAGTAAATTATGAACCAATTTGAAGAAGAGAAAAAAAAAAAAGACAAGATTGTATTGTAAACTATGGCTAAATTTTTATCAAGTAAATGTTGAGATTAATTAAAATTACCAGCTTGTAGAAAAGACGCAAGGGGTTGTTCCGGGGGGGGGGGCGTCGTCATCTCTTTGCACTCCCAACTGTTTGGCTGCATCGTTATCGATTGTTTTCCTGCTGTCGTTTTGATTTGAGAGCACATTGCTCGGGTTGTAAATAGATCTACTGACTAAACCTCCTGATGCTTCTCACAAGCCATCGATCCTCACCGCTGCCAGCCTACCCTTCCCCCCCACTCGCCGGTCAGACCGGTCAGGGTTATGGACCCCCGGTCCCTTGCCCGACCCCAGTCGTGTGTGGCGCCGCTCCGTAGCCACCGACATAGGAATTGGTTTGTCCTCTTAGATTTTCCCGGGGTGATTTATTTTTCGTCCCCCGTATCTCCGCTATCTGATTGTGTCAGTGTAACCGGAAGCATCGTGCCTCACCGTAGCCGTCGTCTTGCACTATTTTGCAATTGCCGAACACCGGAACAACCTCTTCTGATTATTTTTTAAATACTGTTGAGACATTTGTGAAGATTTTATGTCCTTTGTTTTTTTTTTTTTGTGTTATGGTTTGGATTTCCTTTCATTTTTGTATGAGCTGTGACAATGTTATTATGATGTGTACATATACTTCCTCGTTGAGCAATCTAGTAATCAGGTATGAAATATTTGTATTCTAAACCCCTTCACTTGTTTTGCACCCTTGTTGTACTGGAAGGGATATTTTATGCCTTTGGTAAATTAGCCCTCTGCTTTCTTAGTTAGATTAAGTTGTGTGTTCCATTTTATGTCTCCACCAGTGTGACAAAGTTTGGATGTGTTCTTGTGCCTCTATGCTAACGTGCAGTGGTGCAGTAAATGGAAATCTACAGGATCTCAGAACATCTTAGCGGTTATGGTAGCCCTTCACTAATTGGCATTGGCTTGCCAAGCTATTCCGTACTTTCCTAATGCTGGATACGGAGACTCAATGGTATCCAAGTTCATCTAGGTAGGGAGGCAGATTAAGGGCTTCCAAGTCAATATTCCTTTAAAGCAGTGCTCCTGGCCCCCTCTATGGTCCCCCAACTCCTGATCCTCCAGGCCGATCTCCTGCCACTGCCTCGTCACCTCCAAGAAGAAGCATGTTCCTCTAAACCCATGTCTTACCCACCTTCATTCAGAACAGTCAAGTGTATTACTTTAGTCGTTTAACCCCTGTACTGAAGCCCCTGTATGGTTCCATTCACGTTCCTCTGTGTGGGTTCAGTCTGTAGGACATGTGGCCCTGGCAGACGTAGCTGTTATCCATCGGTTTTGTTTCTACCTGGACCAAAACATGAAATATGTCAATGGTGACTGACTCCGTGTCAACAGTCGCCCTTTTTTAACAGGAGATGTAATGATGTGTACTTCCGGTAGACCGTTACAGCGCCTCCTTTCCCGCGTTTATTATTAAATGATCAGCTTTTAAAGTCAAATCGAAATACTTTTGCCACTGCGAAAGTTCCACTTTTATGAATTTTTACAAAGGGAAAACATTTGAACAGGGGATTTAATTGTATACCTGATTCAAAAGCTTTTCATTTTTTTGTCCCCTCTTTCCCACTTGATATGTTGTTTTGAACAGAAACCAATGTGTCTGGTTTAATATCCCTGAATTGCTGATAGTATTGTAGTAGATTTAAAGACTTAGATTTTTTGTAAAGTGTGAATAAAAGATGTATCTCATGTTTCCTTTCTAAAACATTGAATTGTGTTGTTAATGTGTATATCCAATGATTGCAACATTGTTTTCACCTTAAACATCCAAAAACCAAATTGCTAAATTTTCTTTTTTGTTGAAACATTACTTTATTTTCCACGTTTACAAATATACTTGGACAAATATGGGTTGCTCTTAATGTGGAATCAGAATATTTCCTAATGGTTTACCTTACAAATGTGAATATTTGATCTTACCTTGCTTTATTTGGGCTGTCGCTTAGGTTTACAGACATATATGCTGTTGTCTTGGGCAAGGGTTGACCTTGTCTTCCTAACTGATTCAGTCGGCTGCCCTGTGTTTGCCTGTTCTAAACCATGTGAGTGTAACAAGCTTCACATGTTCTGCTGGTAACTAGACGTGGTGATTTGAGTACAATTTGGTCCATCTCACTGTGTTTCTCAGTGCTAAACTAAGTATTTGCCTAGTATGGCTGTAAACCTCTTAACTCTCACTTTGTCAACCCCAAACCTTGCGTTTCTGTGAATGGGTAAGAGATGGAGTCGCTTGGTTTAATGTGTCACCATGAGCTTCATTTCAGGATAAATGTTAGTCAAATTATAAGCCTACCATTTTTTCTTTTGCACTATTTTTTTTAGCTATAGGTGTTTTATAGGCCTTTCTCTGACACAGTTCTTGTCGTGATGCCACCAAACATGTTCTGTTTTGATCACCTCAATCCTTGTATACGTCCTATCCAAGCACCACTGTCATTCTTTTTAGAGCATCTCTATCCTTCTATACATCCTATCCAAGCCCCACTGGCATTCTGTTGAGAGCATCTCACTCCTTCTATACATCCTATCCAAGCACCGCTGACATTCTGTTTTGAGCATCTCAATCCTTGTATACATCCTATCCAAGCACCACTGACATTCTGTTTAGAGCATCTCAATCTTTGTATACATCCTATCCAAGCACCGCTGACATTCTGTTTAGAGCATCTCAATCTTTGTATACATCCTATCCAAGCACCGCTGACATTCTGTTTAGAGCATCTCAATCCTTGTATACATCCTATCCAAGCACAACTGGCATCTCTTTAACAGGCTCTTAGGACAGTACTATGAAGTATTGTCCTCCAAAAAAAAGTTTAAATTTTTTTCTTGCAGTAGTTTAGTAGTAGGGGTTTCTGACAGGTGATTTTAAATATCTGGTCTCTAGAGAATAATACAAGGTCAATAAAAACATGTATTTTCTTTAAAATCAAGTCATATTATTTTTTAACTCAATACTTTTCCCGATCAAGCGGAAGTCGATTCCTATTCCCTGCTGTTTTCAACAATTTCACTAAACATGCTTACATAGCAGTGGGTTTTGCCCCCCCTCTTCTGCCTTCACCCTTCCCTGTGTATTTAGGGGCGACCCCTTTTCTGCCTCCACCCTTCCCCATGTATTTAGAGCTGACCCCTCTTTTTTGCCTCCACCATTCCCTGTGTATTTAGGGCCGACCCCTCTTCTGCCTCCACCTCTCCCTGTATATTTAGGGCCGACCCCGCTTCACCACCCTTCCTTGTGTATTTAGGTTTGGCCCCTGTTCTGCCTCCACCTTTCTCTGTGTATTTAGGTCTGACCCCTCTTCTCTACCCCTCCCTGTGTTTTTAGGGCTCCAACTTTTTCCTGCCCCTAGTGAGGGTTGTTTGGTTAATCTATGTTGTGTGTCACTGTGTACATACACTGGACCAACTGCTTGTTTACCGTTTGTGGAATACCAGCAAAAACACTTGCACAATGTTCAAATAATATGAATCAACAGAGATTGGGAATATCAAGGCAGCTGTTTTTAAACTCAAGTAAAAATTATGACACGGAATGGTAAACAAGGCTTTTATTTAATTTTTTCCTCTTGACGGACTGTGTTTTGGACTAGTTTTCTGTTTAACACATTTGGCTTGTTTTCGTTTCTCTTACCTATGTATTTTCCTACTTCTGGTTGAAAATAAATTCTATATCTGTTTCATTCTGTCTCTGATTCTTTGCTGTGGATCTGTTTTAAGTCCAGCAAATTCTAACAGTTACTGTAATTTCGGGTGGCTGTTTAATTTCTACGTTAATTCAGTCCTGTAGCCTACAATTTCATTCATAATCTTACAGGTAGAGGACTCCAGGGGCTGATTGCTTTTGTAGTTCATTTGGAATTATATTGGATATGACCACCAGGTGGCGCTTTTTGATCACAATAATGGTGTTCTTCGATTTTATTTTTTATATATTTGTTTAGGAGATCATATTAATTGTCGACTGTCTGAGACCTGTTGTGCTACATTTGCATAGTGTTATTTCGAGAACATCTATATATATTACAGTACTAGCTAACGTACCAGGTTGAAGACACGTGGTAAGAGGGTAGTCTCGTACAAAGACGGGACGTGGAGTTAATTCCCACCGGCTCATTTATTTTAAACCAAGACCAACCATGCTGATTTTAAATTCTGGTTTAGAGATGGACTCTGTGGAAACAAGCCTCTTAACAAAGCTGCCTGAAGTATAGCCCACCTGCCTGCACTATCTAAGGTGTTTGGGGTTGTTAGGAGGGACACGCTTTTAGGAACATCACACATTCATACTTAATATTACACATCTGGCTCTTCGACTCCACTGACGTTGGATCGGTCCTAGTCTGCTACGCATGTGAGGTCCACTGCGTTGGCGGGGTTCAAACGGGCATTGATGTGAGGTAATTCTCTATTTTGCGGAAAGATGTCTTCAGATATTCTTAGAACATTCTCTATTAAAAATAAAGTAAGTCCTGTTCCCTTACGCATGACTTGGGTTGGAGCGCTCTGACGTTTTTGATTCTACTATTTACAAGTAAATGTAATCAATCAGGCTGCGATTGTTCAGTCATGTCAAAGCCTTTAAGACCTTTTTCCAGATTTATTGATGTTGACTTGTGGAGGGGAAAACAGTCTTTACAAAGGGGCTCAGTCAGGGTATCGGACTACGACAAAAAGTATTTGACTGTTTTCTTTTTTTTTTTTATCATGATCCGTTTCTTGTTGATGTGGAATTTGATGTTGGAGTGGATGTCTGCGTGATTGTGTGTTGAGGCACTAGGCGTGTGTGCATGTGTGTGATTTTGTGTGGAAGCAGTAGGCGTGTGTGCTCTTTGCTGCTCCACTCCCATGCTGGCGGTCTGTCAGTGTTTTGTTGACGTGGCAGTGTGAGTCCAGAAGTCTGTAAAACACTTGCAGATGTTACTCCTCCTGATCCTCACCCTCCCCTCCTGACAGAACGCTTGGAAACTCGACATGACCTCACGTGGACGTTAGTAAGCATACAGTACCAGCGTGTGCATGGATGTGTTTTCGCTTGTTCCTTTTATGTGAATACTTGTGTGCCTGGGTTCTATACGCGGCACGCAGAACGAGAGTGCCCTCGCTGAGTGTGTGTGACGCTTTGTCGGCTCCTAATAACACACTAATAATCCTTCCGAGTTCTACTGAGCTGCGGTAGTGGTGATCCACTGTGGAATACTTAAAATAGTTCTGGGTCCCACTGCTGTGGGTTCCAGTAGATGCACAATGGTGAAGTAGAAAAGGGCCTTTGTGCCAATGGTAGATTACTTAGCAGGCATTTTCATCTTAAAAATGACTGACTTCTCTTTAATTTTTTTATACTTGCTGTCACATAATACACGTTTTACAATAATTTTTGCACACCTGCTCCAAGTTAGTTGTAAACGTTCTCACGTGTGAACACCTGTTAAGATGAGGTACGCAACGTGTTCCAGAAAAAGGTGAGACACGTGAGTAGTATCTGATGGCCGACTCCAATGACTGACATACTTCAGTTCAATGTGTTGCATATTGTGTGTTTTTGTGTGTGGTCATTTTCTTTTGTGTATAAATGTGTGCTCTTTTTGCATATGTGCCTGCTGTGCATATTCTGTGTATTGTAATGTGTGTTTGCATGACGAAAGAAGCATTTAGATGCTTCTTTTCCTAATTGACTCCAAATGTAGTTAAACATATTTTACTGTAATTTCTGGTCTTTCCCGTAGTGATTGATGACTGGCAGTGTGGCCTGTTTGCCAACTGTTTAAACTGGAACTTCCGGCTTGCCAGTTAAGGGTTCCTAATCATTCAGGTGAACTTTTACCTTTACTAATTTCTTGGGGTGCCATTAATTGTCATTGATCACATTTAGTTTTGTCAATCATTTTACCTTAATGAAGGGTTGGTATTTTGTAGAGTATCTTGAATGAAAGACCAATGGGTAATTTTTCACATTTTCCATGGTGGTACTATTAGTGGGAGGCACTCTACTACTTCTTGCCTTGGATGTCTTGATGATCCTTAAGGTGTCCTATGATAGTCATGTGGAAAAGTGGTATGATACTTTTAGGCTGCTACACTGTTAATGTACTGTTTGAAAAGTTCTGGCATGTGTTTTGTAAATACTTCAACATATTTTTTTAATTATTTCACATTGAATTGAAATATTTGTTATGTTTCAACTTGAATGTGATTAAACTGTGTAACTCACAGGCTGAGAGAAGTTCCCCAATAGACTAAGTTAACCACAACGTCCCCTGCTATATCACCTTTTACCCAATACAATGTTAATCATGTTTACATCCTGGACAAATAACGCCAGGCTCAGTGGTACTGGCATTAGCGGACCTCACTGACCAGACTTCACACTGGTCACTCCCTCATTTTGGCTGTCATTCCTTACCGAACACATTCACCAATGATTGTCATGTACTGAAATAGACTCTCAAACTTGTCAAAAACACACCGTCTGAGCTGCTTTCTGTTCACTGGCGTTGCTAAGCACATAAAAAAAAAAACAGATGTATAACTTCATATGGTGTAGATCATCTCTTACCTAAATCCCCGTTACTGGGTCTGTTGTGTATTAATATTTGGAATAGATTGGATGCTGGTCTATTACTGCAGAAGTGCTTTAGAGGATTCTTGCAGATTGCAGAGATGAGTGGTCAAGTGGTTAGAAGCATTACCTAGCCTTGTCACTTTTGGTCTGTTGTCTTGTTTGGCAGGGTGGAGTCAGACCATGCTGGACTGTCATTGAAACCTTTGGAGGGCAGGGTAACATAATCCCAACAGCAACACGCCTGTGTCTATACATCTGTTATATAATGGAGGTCTCAAAGGAGACGCTTTTCTATTCGTCTGAGGAACTAATGAGTGTCAGGCTGATCTGAAGGTCTGTGTATTTAATGTTAAGTCATTATCATCCTCAGCCACATCGCTCTGCAGGTCATATTGTACCAGCCTGCCTGTACCTACGGTGACACACACACACACACACACATAGAAATGTATGGGCGCACACATCCACGAGAATGCACGCACCCACAAAGACTCATGCGCAGCGGGGGAGGTGTGAACGGACAGGCAGGAACGCACAAGGGACCGCCCCGTTGTCAAGGGTGAGGGAGTAAAATCTCCTTTCGCCGAACCTATGAATGTTGATGTGATCTGCGGGCTTAGGCAGCTCCGCTTTCCCCGATGCAACAGCAAGAGCGGAGACGAGCGGGGAGCAGAGCCCAGAGAGCGTGCATCTGAAGCCGGGTGAAACGTGACGCCGCTGAGACGGCCGGGGTCACGGTCCTTGTCTCTCCACGGGGGAACTCTGGCTGTCGCCCCGGCGCCTCACTGTGACAACCAAGTGGCAGTCTCTTCCGCGCTCCGTCCCTCGGCTTACTTCCACGGTTCTCCCCCTCTCCCTCCCGGGTACCGTGCTGGCCATGCTAATGGTCGCTGGGGCAGCTTGGGAGGGGCCGGGGCGGGGCAGTGTCCGCGGGGTCACGGGCTTCAGCCATGCCTGGGCGGGTGGATGACAGGTCCTACGTTCTTGACTGTGTGTGTGTGTGTGTGTGTCTCTGTCTTCGTCTCCCTCTCTGTGTGCATGCGTGCGAGATGGAGGGGGGAATGACAGGTCCTACACTCCTCAGACTAATGAGTGCGGTGGACGGCTACGCGTTAAGCCAAACCGGGGCAGGCGGCGTGGGGGTGGGTGGTGGGGTGGGGGTGTGTAAGTGTAAGTGAGGTACAGTCACGGCCTACCTGGGCAGAGCAACACTCAGTTACGACTTCCAAGACTCACAGACTGGATGCGAGGGAAGTTCCCATGCTGGCTTTATAATTACATTGTTACTTTGTCTAGAAACCAAAAACCCTCTAACATCATTTTTTTTTCATAATGTATTTTCCCCTGACTCCTTAAGCCCTTGAAATGCTGTGAAATTCTCTTAATTTTCTGTGTGAAGCAAGTCATTGAAAAGGAACCGTGGAAAGGAATCTCCAGAAATCACCAAAAATACTTTTAGAACACTGGCAAATTCTTCCAGTTAAGACTTTATTGCTCAGACCTCAAATGTTGATCCTACGGAAATGTCTAATCGATTTAGACAGAGGCTATCCAAACCTATCCATCTAGAGACCCATCCTGCGTGCAAGATCTACTCACTGAGCGGATCTAAATAGTTCATCCGATATGGATGAAAATACCCTCAAATTAAAGCTGACAGTCTACACTTGAACCTCATAGAAATTTTTTCATTTCAAATCCAGAGTGCTGGAATACTGAGAACCAAACGTGTCCCTCTCACTATATAGAACTTTATGTTTGTTAATGCTCTGACAAAGGCTTGATAGCAGAAAGGCGTATTTTGTCGTTTCATTGTGTGCCAGACTTCATCCAGACAATCAATGGGAAGTCATTAATAAATTTTGGCTCATTCATGGGATGTGGTTAATTGAAACTTTAATATTATAAAACATCAATATTATCCTTATTTTCTGGACAATCTGAAACCAATCACAAACACACTGATCACACCGATATACAAAAGTAGAGACTATTTTGATGGCACTAGGACTGCACTACAATGTGATCAGTTATGGAACCCATTGCCCACTGGTTTCGAGGTCAAAGGCCCAGTCACCAACCAATCATTTGTAAAAGGGCACATTTACTATTGGGGCTCTTAGCAGAATTCTGTAAAAAGCAAAGGATAGGTAAGGTATGCCACGCGTTAAACACCCCATGATCAAAACCGTTTCAGCAAAACTGATCAAAACGTCTTCCTACAGCTCTGAATAGAACCACTGAGAAGAAGCACTCAACATTTCATCTGCATGTCATAGGCTTTGACTACACCTAAAGAGTGATAAAGAAAACAAAAAGGTCTGTGCAGAGCAAGAGTATAGCTTGAGGCTGAATGGTACTAGAGCGGTAAGATGTTTGATATCTAGCCAAAGTCCCTGCACCTTTCTGCTCCTGCCTCCCAGGTTCACTCGCTCATGAACTTTCCAGGGAGACCAACCAACCTTGCGTTTGATGGTCTTAAGTGACAATCTGACCCGTTAACCATTTACAATGCTTATCTTCAGACAAATTTACACATGCAGTTAAACCAGAGGTTTCAAAGTATGTGACAGGGACTTTTTGCAACAAGGACTTCACTTGCTAGGGTGTCTTCCGCTTCCCCTCTGCTGGGAATGGTGCCGTTGGATGTTGGTGAAACAAATGACATCCAGCGTAACGCGACTGAGTGCAAAAAATACATGTGAACCCGGCTTCAGGCTTTGTGCAACCAGATTTTGTCAAGCCCCATGTGTTCTGGCAGAAGTCTCATCCTTCAAATGGAGTGCAATCCATGGGAATGGTTTGTAGAGATTTCGGGGGGTTGCATGCGTTAGAGTCATTCAACTTGTCTGTTGCTTTGTCATGTAGTATCAGAAAAACCACCAAAGACGATGTTGACGCGTAGCTATGTGTTTATGGGATAGCAATGAGCACACTGACAGGCAATGCATTTTATCTGAATTTACGAAATCAGCGCAGATGCTCTTCTGCATGTGTGTGGCAGAGAAACCATTCTCTTCACTGTTATACTTACCAGGGGCCTTTTTAAGGGTAGGGCTGAGGGGTTTGAAGCTGTGCCCCATCAGGAGCTTCCTATTCAATGGCTTCTCTCTCCAGTTGTTCCCTGCGTGCGACGGCACCTGCATTTTGTTTCAGCCATTGGTTCTGTATCTCCTGCATCTGTTGGCCCTCACAGAGCATTGGAGACACCGCCACTGGGGATGACATGCATTGGTTCTGTATCTCCTGCAACTGCTGGCCCTCACAGAGCATTGGAGACACCGCCACTGGGGATGATATGCATTGGTTCTGTATCTCCTGCATCTGCTGGCCCTCACAGAGCATTGGAGACACCGCCACTGGGGATGATATGCATTGGTTCTGTATCTCCTGCATCTGCTGGCCCTCACAGAGCATTGGAGACACCGCCACTGGGGATGATATGCATTGG
>JACXGK010013911.1:0-12291 GCA_016801125.1 Novumbra hubbsi
AGTTAAAGTGCAATAAAACAAAATGCACTAGACATCAGTACATTGCTCAGACACATCTAAACTTTTGTCAAGTGAATTACAATGTCCAATCATTGTCTGCAGCCACACTTTTCACCCAATCAGGTCAATCACCATGGACAAATTTGTTCCAGTGCTATGTTTGGCTTAGCCCCCACATGACTGCATGCAGTTTTAATTTTAAATCAAATTTTCGGGCTGCTAAACAATTTTAACTGCATAGTTTTAGCGCTTAATGTTTTTTTATGTATGCTTTCACCTAACCAGTGATCTGAATGTGAGGTATTAACAGCAACATGACGCTTCATTAACAATATTGACCACCGATTAATTACATTATACTGTCAAAGGTTTAGAGTTTTTCTGGTTAGTTTGCCAGATCCAGAAAAGTAATGGCTTCCGTGTTGTTCTCCTCACCCGTGATGCCATCTATATCTGAAACACTATGGGGTTTCTCCCTCAGCCCAGCAGGAGTTGTATGACAAGACAGGCAACAACACTCTGGAGGTGAGTCATATAAACGCTGTGCCTCAGGTAAGTGTGTGTGTGAGAGATTGTAGGAAAATAGAGACAGGAGAGGAGAAAATAGACTGTTCTCTGCTCCTTCCGGCTCGTTCTGCTTCAGAGCTTTACAGCTGCAAGGGGAGGGATAGATTTCACCATTAGCAATCTGCTAGTCGGAACCAGTAACTACTTATCACCTGCTAATGCAGGGTTAACTATTAACCTCCTGCTTGTGACTAGTTAGGTATTAGCCTTCTGTTAACACATCTGTTTCCACTCCATCATAAGCTTTTACGAGCCCTGCTGGCTTGCTGCCATCTTCTTGGCTAAACTCAGGGTTAATGTGTGTGTGTGTGTGTATGATTTAAGACCAGTTCCCCTACTTCTAATTATTCTTGTACAGATACATAACTCTGTTGGAGACACCATGCCTTCGGTGTTATCTTTGTCCACACTCCCTCTTCTACATACTCTCCCCCTCCTTCACACCCCCTTCCTCCACACACACCAACTTCACACACTCTCCTCCACCCCCACCCCTCCTCCATACTCCCTGCTCCACACACCATACCCTTTCCCTGGACAATCCCACACGCCATAAACTGTCATCCACACACTCTCTCTTCTCTACACACTGTCCCTTCTCCACACATTCTCCTCTACACACTCTCCTCCACACACTCTCCTCCACATACTTTCTTCTAAACACTCTCCCTTCTCCAAACACTCCTCCACACACTCTCCCTTCTCCACCACACACTCTCCCTTCTCCACCACACACTCTCATTTCTCCACACACTCCCTTCCTCCATGAACTCTCCCTCATCCCGTTGTTCCAGAATTTGTACACTGCATTTTCCCTACACTAAAACACAGGCGTGTCTCCGGGCTGGTTTGTGTATGTGTGTGTGTGAGTGTGACAGCATGTGCTCACTCCTGGCCTACCTGCATGCTGTCAGTGTCTAACCCACCAGAGGGCTGCTGTAGGCTGCGTCCAGGCTGATAACTCCTCATGCCGTTCTCTGGCTGTTTCTAAACTAGGTGTCAATTCACAATAGGCTGCTGCAGACCTACCACATGACCCAGCCCAGCCCTGATAGGCTCCTGCAGACCTACCATCTGACCCAGCCCAGCCCTGATAGGTTGCTGCAGACCTACCATGTGACCGGTCCTGACTCCACCCAGCTGGCTCTGGCTGCTCCCCCTGCCATGCTAAGCCCCACACATCCCGGGGACATTCGCCCAGACACCCTCATTCAATGCCAGCAAATTGTCAAGGTGATTGTTGTGGACCAGAGTGGCCGTGGGCGAATGGAAGCCTTCCTCAGCCAAGGAAGTCCCTCCTCCCACCATCGTCTCGTCCAATCAGCAATGTCCACACCAGTACGGGTCAGAGAGGGATCTGAGCCCCCTCTGCCTCCCCCTCCTCCCCCCTACAACCATCCTCACCAGTACTGTCCCCCTGACTCCCCCTTGCCCCTCCCACACACCCTGCCTCACCCCCTTCGCAGACGTAACTCTAGTGGCTCCCGCAGCCTCGTCTGACATAAGATCCTCCACCATTGACCCCACCATGCTAAACCTCTGTCCTCTGACCTTTTCCTTGAATAGGACATGTACACAGACACACAACACAAAGATACAGTCATGGATAACGAGAAAGGGTTTGATGAAGAACGTAGACCAAGGAAGAGGCGGTAAGGAGAGATTAAATAAGGAAACACTGGGGACAGTAGAGAAGATTCAAATCAATATAAATCAAGTCATCAGTAAGGTCTTTTGGAATATGACATAATTTTGAGCAAATGTCTACAAAAAAAATGTCTAACCCTGATTTTGTTATGAGTGATGTGTACCAACCTTATGCTGACCCAAATATCACAGTCGATGGATCTCCTCCCGTTCTAAACCCTAAGCTGACTCTGATATCACAGTCGATGGATCTCCTCCCATTCTAAACCCCAAGCTGACCCTAATATCACAGTCGATGGATCTCCTCCCATTCTAAACCCCAAGCTGACCATGATATCACCGCCGATGGATCTCCTTCCATTCCAAACCCCAAGCTGACCCTAATATCACAGCCGATGGATCTCCTCCCATTCTAAACCCCAAGCTGACTCTAATATCAGAGCCGATGGATTTCCTTCCATTCTAAACCCCATGCTGAGCCTAATATCACAGTTGATGGATCTCCTCCCGTTCTTAACCTCATGCTGACCATAATATCACAGCAGAAGGATCTCCTCTTAGTGAGGGGATCTGCCCGGACATGTTAACAGGTGTCCTTCATCACATCTTCAACTTTTCAGGGTTTCTGCCCTCCTATTCGTCAGTCTATGTTTTGATGATGTGTTGAAAGGTGATCATTAAATGCTAATAGTACTGAGTTCTTTTTTCTAAAGAACTGAGTGCATCAGAGCAGCTGACTGTTTCTCCTGAGTCCTCGCTTACAGAAGATTACAATATGTTTCTCTTGTAAAGTCTGACTTCTACCCTGATTATATTGTCGGTTGTGTGCATTTGTGAGATTACGAGGGTGTGCCATTGAGTGTGAGTGTGTGCATGTAAAACAGTGTGTCTGTCTGTGGGTTTGTATGAAGCCAATACCATTGTAATTCTCAGAGGTTTTGCTAAATGGGTCTAATCCTTACACTCAGGAAACCCCAGTAATGATGACACACTGTTCAGCATTCTAACTTAACATTTAATTGGTTGACAACATCATATTTCAAACTTATTGGTTTATAATGTTCTATTCATTATTGGTTGATAAAAAAGATGAACATTGTATGTAATTCTTTGATAATCTGTATATTTTATTATTATATTAGTCCTGTTGAATATGCAATGTTACGTTCTGGACCTAAATGGTTAAGTATTATCCATTCTCACATGATTAACCTGTTCTATTTTTCACTGGACTGCATGTCACAGTATACACATGTACACACACACACACACAGCATCAAATCAGAGAATGACTTATGTACATGATGTATTAAGTATGTTCTATCAGATTATAGTATACGTTTGATTATTATAATTATTGATTGTTGTCACATATATTCCTTACCCACTCTATGAGGGATTTGGTACTTAGTGACCCACTGACTGATCCTCAAATTTTTGCAGCATATTATTTAATCAGAACATTAGAAATGTATATATAGAAGAGTTAGATTTAATAGTGAAGCCATGGCTGAGGGCCAATGTGTGCATTCATGTATTTGTACAGAGAGAAAAAAAAGTATTTAGTTTGGAAGATAAAAAAATATTTGTTTTTCAGATTATAGGGGCAACAGAGCCCCCGTTGTTGCCATGGTAGGAAGAATAGGCAGTCCAGTTACCATGGAAATGCGCTCAGAGATGATGACACATCTACACAATGACATCCCTACATTATCAGGGCTCTGTGTTAAGGGCTATTCTGTATCTGTGACCGCGCTTGCGTTAGCATTAGGTGGTTTAGTGGAAGTCAGCAGCAGTCAAGGTAGACCTTTTAGCATGTTCTAAAAGTCCCAACATGTAATCACCCTAGCCCTAGTCTGGGTCACATGCCCTGCACCCGTCTGGGAGATGTCCTTCACTGAGCATCGACACATTTCTATAGTATTTACTAAGAGAATATCATGTTTATAACAGTTACAGTGTTTATTAAATTAATATTTCTAAAGATTTCTGTTGGAAGAGAATTAATGAATAAAGTAGTTTGTACTCTGCCTTGAGTCCTGGTTCCTGACTTTGTGTATGTGCTTGTGCACATGTACGTGTGTGTTTGTGTGTGTGTGTGCACATGTATGTGTGTGTTTGTGTGTGCGTGTGCACATGTATGTGTGTGTTTGTGTGTGCACATGTATGTGTGTGTTTGTGTGTGCGTGTGTGCATGTATGTGTGTGTACGCATGCACATTCAGGTTGATTTGTATGTGTGGGCACTGCAATATTTTTGAACGACTATGGGAAATGGGATTTTCAGATTATGGGTTAGGTTTAGGGGTCGGGTTAGGTTCAGGGGTCAGATTAGGGGTTAGGTTAAGAGGTCATATTACAGGTTAGGTTTAAGAGTCAGATTAGGGTTTAGGTTTATGGAAACCTTACATAAAATACCTTTCAGCTAAAGGGAATTTGATCAGTGACTAATAGATACAAGCACATTATTAATATAAACAAAGTGTATTGAAACGAAATCACTAGTACTCCCCCCTGTTATCACCCCCTCTGTTATCACTCCCCACTGTGATCTCTCCCAACTGTGATCTCTCCCCAATGTGATCACTCCCCGCTGTTATCACTCTCCACTGCTATCACTCTCCACTGCTATCACTCTCCACTGTTATCACTCTCCACTGTTATCACTCTCCACTGTTATCACTCCCCCTGTTATCACTCCCCACTGTGATCACTCTCCACTGTTATCACTCTCCACTGTTATCACTCCCCCTGTTATCACTCCCCCTGTTATCACTCCCCCTGTTATCACTCTCCACTGTTATCACTCTCCACTGTTATCACTCCCCCTGTTATCACTCCCCCTGTTATCACTCCCCCTGTTATCACTCCCCACTGTGATCACTCTCCACTGTGATCACTCTCCACTGTGATCACTCTCCACTGTTATAATTGTGGGAGTAAATGGTAGTAATTCCAAGCGATAGTGAACCACCCACAGTAACCTCACAGACCCCTTTAGGTGCAGACCTCCAGGCCTTAAGAGCACACTGACACGCAGGTAAGTAGTACAGTTGATTATTTTAATTAATGTCTAAAACACAGAGGTGGAATTCTCGAAAAAACAAAAAATCACAAACACCCGTAAATAGTGAAGTTTAAAGCCTAACCCTTGTAATGACCCTGACAAACATATAAACTCATGATATAGTAACACAGGGACGAAGCATGAACAAAGTGACAACACCATTTGGCAGAATAAGTTAATGTACAAAAAACATAATAAGAATCCAATGAAATACACGATAAGATGACTGGTGAAAACTACCTTTCTACTTGTGGACTTATAAAATAGACAATGTTTTCACGCCAGAGGAACCACCCGACTTCTGCTTGGTGATTTGGACCTTACTGCCAGAAAAGGACATCTTGTGTTCCCTTGAAAGCTGGAGAAAACTGAAGGCATTACTCTGGACTACAACAGTCTCTGCTTTCACTCTCCTCCCGTTCTCCTCGTCTACCTCTGGGGGAGCCTCCATCTGACAGCCAGCAGCGGTGTCCAGGGTTTGGCCACGTGACCCAGGGATATAGGTGCAGGTTTATTCACAGAGAACAGGCTTTACATTGTGGTCTCTTCCCATTCCAGCTCCACATCACCTGTGAGAGTGCGACACAGTTGACATGTGACGTAGTGTATATGCACGCTATTGTGTGCGTGAATGTGTGTGTGTGTCCTCACCCTCCATAGCATCCAGTGAGTCCATCTTCTGCAGAGCAGAGTAGTTGACAAACCATGTGGACTGGCTGTTTCCTTTACTGCTGAGCAGGTCCAGTGTGCTCTGGTGAAGGAACATATACTGGGCCTGGGGACATGAACACACTCTGAGCTTCTCACCAGGAAGGCATGGGGGAAATAAAGTCGTACTACAAAAAACCTACGCATATTTCACGGTAAGCATGTTATGACTCATGCCGTATGGGTCAGGCTGTATGGGGCCCGGTTCTCACCAGGTTCTGAACCATGCACATCCTCTCACTGCGGAGCTCAGCCACGAGGCCGTAGATGTCCACAAAGTCGTGATCGCTGACGTGCTGGATCAGGTGGTCCAGCGCTATGAACACGCCGGTCCGGCCCACGCCGGCACTGCAGTGAACCACCATGGTGGTGTTGTCGTGTCTCTTCGCCCGGATGGCCCGGACGAACTGAACCAGGGTGGTGCTGGACTCGGGCACGCCGTGCTCCGGCCAAGAGGTGTAGTTGAAGTGGTTGACCAACATGCAGTCTCCATGCTGGGGGGGGGCAAAATAGGGAAACGGTGATGCAAGGCAACTCGCCCACAACGGGTGTAATCAGTAAGACACGGTGCGTTACAGGTGTAACCAGTGAGACACGGTTGGTTACGGGTGTAACCAGTGAGACACGGTTGGTTACGGGTGTAACCAGTGAGACACGGTTGGTTACGGGTGTAACCAGTGAGACACGGTGCGTTACCCTCTCCACTTTCAGAGCTCGGACAGTCCAGTCAGGTTGGATGTTCTCCGTCAGCTTGGTGATGATGATGTCCCCAAACACGGTCACTGGCTTGGTATCTTCGGGCCAGTACTGGTGACACCGGATCTACGCACGCACACACACACGCACGTACACAAACACACCCAATTTGGTGACAGCAGTTCTAAACAGACGTATCCCCACCGCTGAAACCTCGGTTTAGACTTTACCCTTCCTTTCTCATAGCACTGCGTGAGCATGGCGATGGTTTGTGTGCGAGTCTCCCAGATCATCCTCCAGAAGTCCGCCACCGTCCCGGGGAGAGGGCCCTGGGTGGCGATGAACTCACTGGGGCACAGATAGCCCTGAGGGCGAGATGCAGTAGGAGAGACTGTTCCAGGGTGGAAAGGGCGGGGGTCCCGGGTCTCACAATGTGTTTACATGGCAAGGCTCACCATGGGAGGACATGTCCTCTAAACGTCTGTGTGTGTGTGTGTGACTCACTGAGATGTAGCTGGCGTTGATGTAGTCCGATCCTGGCATTCCAGGTTCAGACAGCAGCTTGACGCGGCTGTTGTTGTCTACACACGAGAGAGAGTTGTTAAGCGGTGGGGGTTTGTCAAGCTCAGTGCGGGGGGTGTATCGCGTGTGTGGGCGTACGCACAGGGTTTGATGTTAGTAAAGCGGTTCTTGGATCTGTTCCAGGGAAGGTCAGCATCTGAAGTAGCCAGGTCCTGGAGGAGTTTGGGCAGCTCCTGGAGAGGAGAGGGTTGACACTGTCACTAGAAACACACACCAATGCACAGACACACAGCTTGTGATGTCACAGAGTTCAGTTACATACAGCGAACTCCTCCTGGAACTTGGCGTTCTCATTGGCACAGAGGTCCTCCACATGCTGCAGGAAAGACTTCTTATTGACCGGTCTGAGAGACAGAGACAACGTGGGTAAGAAAACCCTTTGACATCCAACCGTTGATGAACCACACACAGTACTCTCTCACCTGGCTACTCACCTGAGAGACTTTCTGTAGCTGAGAAGTCTGAAACAGAGTGGACAGTAGAATGTGACTCTAGCCGACTTTACTGTCTACTAAACTCTGAATGTCAGCACTTCACCGCACACTAAAGCCATGTGATGGACAACAACACAAAGGGTAACACCTCAACACACTGTTATGGACATTTACTGAGCTAAAGTATTTATGAGTTTTGGCATGTATGTTTCTAGTTAAGTATTGAGCTGACAGAGTCTGTGTTTGGACAGGAAGTGGAACGCCAAGATGTGCTGATGGTGTTGTGAATGTGGGCGAGGGGATTTGGTCTTGGTTTATTTGTTTGGGCTGCACATCTTTGAAAGTTATTAGTGGTCCGCTAGTCAATCTGTTAAAGCCATCAGTGTATCTGTTCTTTGTTCAGAGGTTTTGTGGCCCATCTTCGTTAGAAAGTTAGTTTACAATGTCTGGGAAAAGAAGGGGTGGTTTTGACCTTTGGGTAAAACATGAGAATGGATAGATAACATGAAAATAACATGTATTGCTGACATAAGAAAGGTGTGCAGGATCTCTGTAACCTTGCAAATTTGACACACAAACACACACGACGAGCCATCACGCATGGTACAACTACAGGCACACACAGTGACAGCTACACACAGAGGTTAAACACACTGCCAACTACCAACTTACTGGATGACAAATATCTCCTTCCGTCTAAAGAAGAAGGAGGAATACCTAAAGAGAAAGTGTGAGAAGGGGTTAGAGTGAGTGTTGGGGTAAGGGGGTTACAGTGAGAGAGTGAGTGTTGGGTGGGGGGGGTTACAGTGAGAGAGTGAGTGTTGGGTGAGGGGGGTTACAGTGAGAGAGTGAGTGTTTGGTGGGGGTTACAGTGAGAGAGTGAGTGTTGAGTGGGGGGAGTGACAGTGAGACAGTGTGAGGGTAGATAGATGTGTTGTGTGTGGATGTGTGTTAGTTGCCAAGCCACCCGAAAAGACAATGTTTGTGAGGGGTTGTGCATTAGAATGTGTGTGTGCGTGTGTGTGAAAGAGAAAAACATGTAAACACAAGCGTGCACATCACACACCGTTGTATCTTTTCTTCCTTCTGCTCCAGGTCAGCCACTGCAATCTGCTGATCCAGTTTAAACTTGGTCTCAATAATCTCCGCCTCCCGTGGCGAGTAGGTCCCGCCCTCCTTCTGACGCTGACGAATCCTGTCATTGTACGAGGGACATGTCAATCACTCTGGCTCAACAACATAATGCCGAAAGGGTTTAAACTGTTAGAACCGGCTAGTGAAACTAGAACGGTCAGCTGGAACCTTGTGTTTACCTGACGGAGGCGTAGATGATTATGATGAGCACCACAGCCAGGAAGAAGGAGATGAGAACTCCCAGAAGGATCTGTTCTTTTCTGGTCAACAGACCATTCACTGACAGACACAGACAGACAGACAGAAGGAGATGAGAACTCCCAGAAGGATCTGTTCTTTTCTGGTCAACAGACCATTCACTGACAGACACAGACAGACAGACAGACGGAGATGAGAACTTCCAGAAGGATCTGTTCTTTTCTGGTCAACAGACCATTCACTGACAGACACAGACAGACAGACAGAAGGAGATGAGAACTCCCAGAAGGATCTGTTCTTTTCTGGTCAACAGACCATTCACTGACAGACACAGACAGACAGACAGGCGGAGATGAGAACTTCCAGAAGGATCTGTTCTTTTCTGGTCAACAGACCATTCACTGACAGACACAGACAGACAGTCAGAAGGAGATGAGAACTTCCAGAAGGATCTGTTCTTTTCTGGTCAACAGACCATTCACTGACAGACACAGACAGACAGACAGACGGAGATGAGAACTCCCAGAAGGATCTGTTCATCACTGGTCAACAGCCCAGTCACTGACAGACACAGACGGAGGGACTGTTGAATCAGTAGTCCCAGAGAGGTAAGCCGTGTGTACGGGAGAAGACCGGGGTGGATACCTGCGGTTCTGATATGTTCAGAGTAGTCCGAGTCTGTGTGCTGGCCCAGACTGTTGGTGGCTCGGAACTTAAACCTGCCACAAAAACAAATACGTGCACTGTAAGGAACTTTCAATACATATACATAGTATACACATGTGTGTGTTGTGTGTGTTTCTACATGTGTGTGTTGTTTGTGTTTCTACGTGTGTGTTGTGTGTGTTCGTACATGAGTTCGTTGTGTGTGTTCCTAAATGTGGGTGTTGTGTGTGTTCCTACATGTGTGTGTACCTACATATGTGTGTAGAGTGTTCCTACATGTGTGTGTTGTATGTACCTACATGTGTGGGTTGTGTGTTCCTACATGTGTATTGTGTGTTCCTACATGTGTGTTGTGTGTTCCTACATGTGTGTTGTGTGTTTCTACATGTGTGAGTTGTGTATACTCACACGTAGGCAGTGTTTGGTTTGAGGGGTCCATTACAGAGCGTGCTACCCTGCTCCTCAGTCAGACAGTGGTCGTTGGCTCCAATCACGTAGTAATCCTCCAGCTGTTCCAGGGGTCCCGACCCTCCAGGCAGCCTCACGTCATTGGGGCTTAGCGTGTGCGACCGCGTGTGAGTGCCCATGTGTCTACGGTCTTGATTGTGGGTACGGCTGTATGTGTCCCTGGCCTCGCGGCCCATTACACAAGGCGGGTTTTTAAACCCATTGTCAGTGAGGTAGGGGGCAGGGAGAGAAAGGAACGCTGTCTTCCAGTTGGTCAAGTTCCTGCTGTCCATCACTGAGACAGACCAACAGAAAGACAGACCTCAAACAGAGGACATCCAGCAGTGGCTCCTAATCATTTTAGGGCTGTGCGACAGATCTGTGTTTATGTGTCTATGGGTGTTTGTGTGTTTTCATACCCCCAGATTCAGACACAACGACCTGGATGCTTCTGATTGGCCCGTTGTCATCGCTATAGAAACAGGCTGGCATGTGGACAGTGATGCTTCTGGCCGTTACAACTGCAGCTCCTGCTCGGTCCAACGCTGCCTTGGGTTTCAAAGAGGGCTTGGCCGGAGCTATTCACACACAAACACGCATACACACACACAGACAAATGCTGTGTCATGAAGTGCTTGTTATTCATGTGCGTTTAGGGAAACGGGTAGCAGAAGGGTTGTTTGTGGAGGGATTGAATTGTACCATTAATTCTTTAGATCTAAGGGCCTTGAGTGAGATCCATTACTCTCAGGGAACTAGGATAAGAACAAAGTTTAGACACACAAAATCACTTGTAAAACACTTTCCACACCTATATGTGTGTGGAACAGCACAAATACAAGCCACAAACATTAGACCTTAAACTCAGACTGGACTTCAATAACAATTACAAATGACTTTGCAAGCCAGTGTAAAGTGACTCGCAGGCCTGATGTGGTTGGTTCAAAAAGAGTCACCTGACAGGGTTAGGGTATACCCTAGGGTAAACAAGGCCTTCATATCATGTAATGTATTTGTAAAATTGTAAAATGGTTGTTGAACACTTCAGACAGAGTACTTGGCAATAACTCTTCAAATGCGTTATTGGTAGAACCATATAAAAAAAAAGTTGTACAGGTGCAATGTTACACATCGGTAGACTATGTTTTTGAGTTACCTTTTAGCATTATATCCACAGTATACTAATGTTGTGGAAATGCAGGGCTTATGACAAAGTTATGTAGCAGACCTGTCTTCAATTGCTTGAAAATTAAAGTATATTTTTTCCGTGTTTTTATATGTTCTTTTAAATATGCAAGCCACAAACAACACATTTTGTGATATACTTTTTTTAACACTTATTTGTGAGAATGTCAAAAAGACTTCCATGGAAAACGCTTTTCCAAACCTTTTCCAAATTTGCTTTATTGAGTCTTCTTTAAACCCAAGTTCTTATGCCCAGCTCCTTTCCAGACTCCACTGGTTTCCACTTGAAGCAAACTCCCATTACAAAACAATGGTTCTTTTCTACAGGAAGGGACGGGCAACTGTCTACCTTCAGGTTTTGAACCTTACAACCCAACTACAGCTCTATTGATTGACAAATCAAGGACCCAATAAGGATAAGCATGTATCCCTATAAAGTGTGTTGTTTATTTAAGTCTATGTAATGTGTAGCACTTTACCTTTAATCTCTGTAGTGATCCGGACCTCAGAGCTGGAAGGGCTCAAACCGGCTCCATTTACAGCTGCAATCTGTGTGTGAGTGTGTGTGACAGAAAGAAAGATAGAGATTGTTATAAGTTTGTTTATAGTCTTACAAAATGCAGTACACATTAAGGGAATGTGAAAATCATTCAGCAGATGTGAAAACTGAAAAACTTCTGAAACCCTTTTTAAAGAATATCTTAAACAACTCCACAATACTTGTGTCTGTCAGTGTGTAGTTTCAACCTGTGTGTGTGTCTGTCAGTGTGTAAGTATGACCTGTGTGTGTGTGTCTGTCAGTGTGTAAGTATGACCTGTGTGTGTGTGTCGGTCAGTGTGTAAGTATGACCTGTGTGTGTGTGTCTGTCAGTGTGTAAGTATGACCTGTGTGTGTGTGTCTTTCAGTGTGTAAGTATGACCTGTGTGTGTGTGTCTGTCAGTGTGTAAGTATGACCTGTGT
>JACXGK010013912.1:0-12278 GCA_016801125.1 Novumbra hubbsi
CTCAGATGGGCCTCCAACCCACAGCCTGTCACTTGACGGATTATCATCTTAACTAGTATCTCAGATGGGCCCCCAACCCACTTTCACTATTGCAACAACGTTCAAACAGTAATACTGTAATGCACCAAATACTTAATTAATTACATAAATTACAAATCACAACTTAACATGTGAAACAGGGTATGTGTTCTTCACTCATCTTGTTATTTTGTTTTCCGTTCCCTTAAAAATATCACATGCTTATTTACACACCCAGACGTATACAAGCAGTGCAGTAGGATGTTTAAACTCATCTTGGACTTAACAAGGTTAGCTGAGCTAAAAACACAACTGGCCACAGAGTCCATTTCCTGTGTGTGTGAGTTTTGGGTGAATGTGTGTCTTCCTGCTAGTTGTATCTGAAATTCCTATCCTAAAGGGGGAAATCCACAAACAGTTTGGGAAAATCAAAACATTATATTGACAAACCTCAAGTGGTGAAAATGTGTGTGGTTTGTGTCTGTGGCAATGGCAATGGCCAAAACTGTAATTGCTATGTCAGGTTCTCTTGTAAACAAGGAGCAAGGTGACACACACACAATATTGTATTCTCTGCACAAATGTAAAGCGCCCAGCTGCGATAGCAAGGCAACGTTTCCTCATCTTTTGTTGATGAAATGTTGGGAACATTCTGAGTCCTATCCCAGCTGTTCAACCATTCCCATTGGAATCCTGAGGATATCCAACAAATAGAAATGCATTCACCCGGTTTAACAACCATTGGAAATGAGTGCCCTGACTTGAAAATGGATTATTAAGAACACGTATAAAGCAGATTTACTGTATGTAACATAAATGATTGGATTTATTTCTTATTTTTGTTTGTGTACCATTGGATGAACCAATGTTCATGATTGAAACAAACATTTATAGAACTCAACCTGCTGGAGATGATTGGTGTGATTCAAAAGCTTACATGGACCAGTGTTGAATTTAACATACAGCTGTAAAAATCTGCTAAATATACTGATTGGGCTGTAGTTGAAAAAGTATATTTGGGCATAACAAAGCAACAATACCAACGCAAAAGTTAACCAGAAACACATCAATAGTAACAAAGTAACTTAACACAAAACTCACAAAGTAACATAGTACCACATTAACAGTAACACATTTACAGTAACACCATGACATATACAAGGTAACAGTAACATATGACCACATTAGCAAATGAACAGTAACACAGTAGAGTGAAATGGTGGATTGACACATGATCCTATTTGATCCTTTTGACCCACGGGGCAATTATTGGGCGTGAATAATGAAATATAAAAGACTGACTGTACATAAATTGGACTGACACTTAAGAGCTGCAGACTTTATAACTATCTATGAATCAGAACCATTATATAGGGTACTACTATGCTTAACAGTTTGTATTAACTTGATTTTATTTTAATAGATATAATTAAAATCGTATAGCATTCTAACATAATAACAACAACCAGTTTTATAACCACTACTGGTCAGGAAGTCATTGTGTGTCATTGGGACACACTCACCCAATGGGAGGCTCGAACTGATTTAGGCTGCACATTTCTAGATATCAAACAACATGATGTAATGACACAATGCGGAAATAAACGTGTTGACAAAGAAAGAGAGAGGGAGACACAGGGAGAGACGGAGAGAGAGACCGAGAGATGTAGAGAGAAAACGACAAAGAAAGATAGTGGTCAAAGAGCAGGTGGACAGTCTGCCATGTCCTATTGATAAAACCCTGAGTCACCCGACAGGCACCTGGCATAGTGCTGCCAGAGCACCTCTTACTGTATAGGAAGGCTAGTGGGCCGAGCCAATCACATCATGTGGTCCGCTAGCAGTGGGGTGAGAGGCTGGAGGTCTAAGTGGGCCGAGCCAATCACATCATGTGGTCCACTAGCAGTGGGGTGAGAGGCTGGAGGTCTGAGTGGGCCGAGCCAATCACATCATGTGGTCCGCTAGCAGTGGGGTGAGAGGCTGGAGGTCTGAGTGGGCCGAGCCAATCACATCATGTGGTCCGCTAGCAGTGGGGTGAGAGGCTGGAGGTCTGAGTGGGCTGAGGACCGAGAGGGACAGCCAACGGTTCAACCAACACCCCTGTGTGATCTCAGCCCGGAGGCTTCTGCCGTGTTTGATTATGTGTGTAGGTGTGTGTTTCCGTCCATGAATGCATGTGTGCACGCACATGTGTGTGTATGCATCCGTGAATGCATGTGTGTGTGTGTATGAATCCACAAATGCATGTGTGTGTGTGTATGCATCTGTGAATGCATGTGTGTGTATGCATCCGTGAATGCATGCGTGTGTGTATGCATCCGTGAATGCATGCGTGTGTGTATGCATCCGTGAATGCATGCGTGCCTGCGGGCTCCAGCTTCAGTTGATGGGTTTAGTTGTCTGTCTCACTCTGCGGTTTGCAGTTTGGTATGGTTGCACCTGCACACACACACTGTCTGCCCCTCCATTAACACACCCCACCACTCGCACACCGTCCACCGTACCACACACACCATCCATCCTCTCCCAGTGCAATGCCCCACCACCTAACAATAGGGGAACCTTTTTCATCAGGTTGATTTTCTCCATTAGAATGACCTCTGTGGTTCCTGGACAGTTGTGTTGTCACACTCTGGTCAATGGCTTTTGAGTTGCAGAACTTGCTAACCTTGCTGTGACATGTGGGAGGCCTTATGGGAGGTTAGCATTCCCACAGATCACCAGAACATGAGGGGAACTAACTGTTAGTCTGCTTTAGTCTGGTGTTTTCGTGCATATTCTTCCCCCATTTTCCTCTATTGATGTTCTAATACCAAGTTCATGCTGCTGGTCTGGATGAGGATAGATTACAAATCAGATCGCTGGCAAGATATCTGCTGAACCCTAAGACTTGCATAGCAGACACAGATAAGGCTGAACACACACACACACAAAATCACACACACACAAACAATTGCACACACGCAATTACACAGACCCCCACACACACATACACACATGTTCAAACAATCACACACACTCAAACAATCACGCACAAAAACAATCACACAGACACGCGCAAGCAATCACACGCACGCACGCACTAAGCAATCACAAACACACAAGCTTAAGCACAATTAACACCTGCGTTACAGTACACAACCACCACAGTGAATAAGGACGCATGGCTTAAGGCACTGTGGGTTAATAACAGGCAGGGTTACAGCTGGTCTAGGGCTAGCTGTCCAGGTAACCCCCCAAAAAAGAAGAAAGTTAATAAGACTGGACAATATTCAAGGATCTTTAACATATTCATTGAGGGCTACAATATCTGGCAAACTTTTGACATTTGCTACACTGAATCGTTTGAATGTTTTCGAACATTTGTTTCTATACCTCACTAAACTATTAAATCTCATTACATCGCCTACAGCACTGAAACATTATGACAGCAGTTACGTCAAATCTACTACAAACACAAGACCATTATCAGGACCGGATATTAAGACTCAGTTCCAACAGTAAGTGAACATGGGCTGTCTGGTTATGTCTATGCCGATCTAGCATCTGTAAACGCATCTGACAGGATTAAAATGTAACTTCATTAAACTCAAGCAAATTAAAGCACTATTCTTGCAAAACTATTTTATTGTGACAAGAAACACTTTTGCAACTTGGTATGCAGGTGCATATGTCCTTACGCGGGCACTATACCGCTGTAATAATACAGCAAACCATAGCACTGTCATATGGGAAATAGCAAAACAGCAAGCCCGGTAAGCAACAATGTGAGTTTGACTTAGGTAATAGCAAGACTGAATAAAAACATTTAATGCGCAGACACGTTTGACCCATTATAAGGTGAGTTTGAATACATCATGCCGGCAACAGAAGACGGCTGCCTCTACTGGTCACATGGGAAGCAAAGACAAGAGAGAAATGATGGCTGGTTTGCTGAGCTAGTTGGCTAACAATGCTACGTGTGGGCTATTTTAGCTGGACTATTCCGTTGTTTTAGGCTACCCAGCGAAAAGTCAAAACACAAGCATGCATTCCGAGAATAACTATAAATGACACTACATGCACACGGTTGCATAAAGAAGCAGGTCGACATATTGATATTGGTCGATAGTCATTAAGCAGTAAGGCGCATAACAACGTTTTACCTTTGAAAAATGTCAGGGTCGCTCAGACATACAATTCCTCAAGGACTTTTACAATTGTCGAGCAGGAAATAATCCCATCAAAAGAGGCATTAAATCCTGTATGTAAAATCCTTGTTTCCCCGGCATAGAACGATATCAGCATCCATGGAAAAGTGACCGGTGCGACTCACTGGACAAGCGTTGCAACCCAATCCCCGTTTCCGTTACTCGTTTCCGTTAAACCGGTGTGACTACGAGCCAAGACATCCCATCTCCATCTGGACTAGCTCTCTAAAACACACAGCACAGCGACCCTGGCCTGCTTCCAACCAGCAGCGCAGCACCAGTTCAATAGCTCATACTCTCACGGTAACAGAGGGCTTCTTCCCGGCTATTCAGACCGTCCGACCCCCTTCTCTTTCCCCAGTGACGCGGGACCCCAACAAAAACGCTATGAACATGCAGAGAGGAAGACTGTACCAAAGATTGGACAGAGCCGAGACCAACGGAAGCAAATCGCCCCTAACTGTCCGTGCGAAGGCATTCATCCACAATTTTTGCTTTTTATTCCATCTCCCTCGACCCTCTAGCTTGTTCTGTCAGCAATGCTGCTAATTCGAAAACACGGGAATAATGGAGGCTGGCTGTGGGGGCGGGGATAGAGTAAACGGGGGATTTTCTTTCTGCAGCTCTCAGTCATGAGAATCTGCAGACGGCCGTGTGTATATATGTGTGTGTGTGTGCGCGCGTGTGTGTGTGTATTTGGGGGGGGCAACATCAATATGTATGTGTGAGGGGAAAAGGTCTAATTTGGGTTTAGATTTTGGATATCGTCGTGGTTACTTTTAGAATTGTGTATTATTGGATCAGTGTCAGGTCTAGGCTAAGTGTAGGCATAAAGGTTAGGCTACTGAGTTTAGGGTCAGGTTAAACCTAGGGCTATGATTACATTTAGGTTAGAGGATAGAAAACAAGGCCTTTTGGTTTTCTGGTCCAACGTGTGTATGTACTACAGTAGGAACAACAGAGAAAAAAAGACTTACAAATAGACATCTGGATATGCACACCAGAAGCCAAAAACTGTCTGGGAAAGGTCTCTCCCTCTCTCACTTCCGTCTCTAGCTTTTCCTGCTTAGTTTCTGAAACAATTCTCCAAGCTCTTGGGTTTGGTTTGGCTAATGTTGATGCCTGGTGGTTCAAACAAAAGCCTTTTAAATGCATCTCATTCTGAATGAGCTACATTGGCCACACTGTTCCCTGTAAGCCAGAGAAACTGTTAGAACTATTCCATCAGCCTGACAGCTACCCAGTCTCACATTTAGGTCCCATACAATTAGTTTGGATAACAAATCACATATCACCTTTGTCGTTATTTGTAATTACTTGTAATTACTGTAATATTTACCCACTGATTTTATTTGTGTCCATACAAACAAAAAATACAACAAAACATACTTTAGTACAGATTGTATGTCTGTTGGCAAAATAATGACGTTTTCTTATCACCTTTGATTTCAACATGTGCAATTCAATGCCCAGATTTGTATTAGGAGAATATGGTTCTATCTATGGTTCAGTGTTCTAGCACAGTGGAGAGGACAAAGGACATGAGCCTATCCTGCCTCTCTTAGGTTTCTCTGTTTCTCTGTATTTCTGGCCTTTTCCAGACACCGGAAACTAGCCTGTCCAACTTAAACATCTCCAGATGACTAACTTTGGTCTGATACATCTCTCTCTGTCTCTCTCTCGCTCTCTCTCTCCATCTGTATCTCTCTAACCTCTATACATACCTATCCATGAGCTACTATCACAAGGATCCTGTTGTTTGACTAAGGCAAGGGGGGAGGGAAAGGCAAGAGAAAAGGATGATCAAATAGAGAAATGGAGGGCAAGGAGTAAAACAGAGAGAAGGACAGTGAAGGAGAAGCTAAAGAGTAATACGGAGAGAGGGACAGTGAAGGAGAAGGTAAGGAGTAATACAGAGAGAGGGACATTGAAGGAGAAGGTAAGGAGTAATACAGAAAGAGAATTACATTAAAGGAGAAGGTAAGGAGTAATACAGAGAGGGGGACAGTGAAGGAGAAGGTAAGGAGTAATACAGAGTGAGGGACAGTGAAGGAGAAGGTAAGGAGTAATACAGAGAGGGGGACAGTGAAGGAGAAGGTAAGGAGTAATACAGAGAGGGGGCCAGTGAAGGAGAAGGTAAGGAGTAATACAGAGAGAGGGACATTGAAGGAGAAGGTAAGGAGTAATACAGAGAGGGGGACAGTGAAGGAGAAGGTAAGGAGTAATACAGAGAGGGGGCCAGTGAAGGAGAAGGTAAGGAGTAATACAGAGAGGGGGACAGTGAAGGAGAAGGTAAGGAGTAATACAGAGAGGGGGACAGTGAAGGAGAAGGTAAGGAGTAATACATATAATAAATGTAAGTATGCATTCAGAGAGGTTTGGGTTGGGTTAGTGTTAAATGTAAGTATGCATTTAGAGAGGTTAAGGTTTGGGTTGGTGTTAAATGTAAGTATGCATTTAGAGAGGTTAAGGTTTGGGTTGGCGTTAAATGTAGGTATGCATTCAGAGAGGTTTGTGTTGGTGTTAAATGTAAGTATGCATTCAGAGAGGTTTGGGTTGGTGTTAAATGTAATTATGCATTCAGAGAGGTTTGGGTTGGTGTTAAATGTAAGTATGCATTCAGAGAGGTTAAGGTTTGGGTTGGTGTTAAATGTAAGTATGCATTCAGAGAGGTTAAGGTTTGGGTGGGTGTTAAATGTTAGTATGCATTCAGAGAGGTTACGGTTTGGGTGGGTTTTTGTTGTACATGTTACCCCCTAAGATCAACATGTGGCAAAAAGGTGTGTCAATAAGCTCATCTTTCCTTTATCTCCCTCTCTCCCTTTCTCCCTTTCTCCCTTTCTCCCTTTCTCCCTTTCTCTCTTTCTCTCTCTCTCCCTCTCTCTTTCTCTCCCTCTCTCTTTCTCTTTCTCTCTCCCTCTCCCTCTCTCTTTCTCTCCCTCTCTCTTTCTCTTTCTCTCTCTCTCTCTCTCTCTCTCTCTCTCTCTCTCTCTCACTCTGTCTCTCTGTCTCTGCATGTATGCATTTCTAAACTTGCGTGTCTGTGTGGGTTTCTGCGTGAGAGAGACAGTATCCAAAGCACCCCTCTCTTGGTAAAGAACGTGGAGAGGTTCTAAGGGTTCTGACCATGCCCTCTGTTGTGTTTTCTGCTTTGTTTTCCCTGTACTCCAAAACATCATAGAGATGGACTGTCACAGAGCAGCGAGGAATGTCTGGAGAACCACTGACTGGGAGGGATCTGTATTTTATGTGTGTGCGTGTTTAAGAAATCCCAAGTAAGGGTGTGTTCATGACGTCTGCTAATGGGTAAAGGTGTACTGTGTGTGTGTGTGAGTGTGGGTGTTGGGATGGGGGGGTCAGCTCAACGGCCTGTGAGTTAGTGTAGGAGTGAAATGTGTTTCTAGTTAAGTTCTGGAAATCAGAAACATACTCTGGCACTTCAAACACAGAGATAATTCTGTAGCCAAGCCTGCACTGGTTTCATTTTACTACATAGCTGTATTCCCTAAGCATCCCAATACAACACTATTCCCAGATCTTTTCCAAACGACACAACTTTCAGACCATATCGTTTCACATGTTACCCAAACATCCTTCTCCCCACCAGTAATAGAAGACTGTTATCATTACAAGCCCAGTGCAACTGACGGCTGAAATGTAAGACATTCTGCTACAGAGACACAACAAATATTTTGATCTCTATTCAGTTTGTAGCCACTTTAAAATATCTGCTGTGAAACAATAACAACCGCTGGTTATGATTGCCACAACGGGGCTAGCTGCTAGCCTGGATCATGAGGCAATACCTCCCAGTCTTTCCTCCAGCAGCTGATCTCCCTGTGGTGAAACGTTTTCAGGTTTAATATGTATCTACGGTATGATGGGAACGGACTGGATCCGATTCACACATTCTCACAAACAAATGAGCAGTAAATAGGAGTCAGTTTTGTTTACCCTGGCCAGAGGGACAGTGCTTATAGCACTGGATGACTGCCATGTTTCAATGCAAAACAGCATGTCAGATGGTTAATAATGTTTAGGGGTAAACTGGTTCATTTACAGTATGTGAGGGTTTCAAATTGATACTGTTCATATTTGCTAAATCATTACAGGAGGAAAGATTGCTCTTTTAGGGTGCATGACTTGTGCCTTCTGTGCACCTTAATGGTCACAACACACACAGGGAATTCAGCCGTGCGGCAATGTGAAGGGGCGAATTTTAGGCAAGAGTATCATCCCTGTGTCTCATACTGACAGAGTGTCTTCCCTGAGTCTCATACTGACAGAGTTACATCCCTGTGTCTCATACTGACAGAGTTACATCCCTGTGTCTCATACTGACAGAGTTACATCCCTGTGTCTCATACTGACAGAGTTACATCCCTGTGTCTCATACTGACAGAGTAACATCCCTGAGTCTCATACTGACAGAATGTCATCCCTGAGTCTCATACTGACAGAGTATCATCCCCGAGTCTCATACTGACAGAGTATCATCCCTGAGTCTCATACTGACAGTGTCATCCCTGAGTCTCATACAGACAGAGTGTCATTCCTGAGTCTCATACAGACAGAGTGTCATTCCTGAGTCTCATACTGACAGAGTGTCATTCCTGAGTCTCATACTGACAGAGTATCATCCCTGAGTCTCATACAGACAGAGTGTCATTCCTGAGTCTCATACAGACAGAGTGTCATTCCTGAGTCTCATACAGACAGAGTGTCATTCCTGAGTCTCATACAGACAGAGTGTCATTCCTGAGTCTCATACTGACAGAGTAACATCCCTGAGTCTCATACTGACAGAGTATCATCCCCGAGTCTCATACTGGCAGAGTGTCAGTAAGAGACTCAGGGATGATACTCTGTCAGTATGAGACTCGGGGATGATACTCTGTCATCCCTGAGTCTCTTACTGACAGAGTGTCATTCCTGTGTTTCATACTGACAAAGTGTCAGTAAGAGACTCAGGGATGATACTCTGTCAGTATGAGACTCAGGGATGACAGAGTATCATCCCCGAGTCTCATACTGACAGAGTATTACACTGACATAGTATTGTTCCTGAGTCACAGTATTATAACTGAGTCTCATACTGACAGTGTCATCCCTGAGTCTCATACAGAAAGAGTGTCATTACTGAGTCTCATACTGACAGAGTAACATCCCTGAGTCTCATATTGACAGGGTGTCATCCCTGAGTCTCATACTGACAGATTAACACCCCAGATTCTCATACTGACAGAGTATTACACTGACAGAGTATTGTCCCTGAGTCACAGTATTATAACTGAGTCTCATACTGACAGGGTGTTATACAGACAGAGTATTGTCCCTGAGTCACATACTGACATATTATTATCTCAAACAGACATAGTATTGTCCATGAGTCACGTACTGACAGAGTGTTGATCCAAGAAACATTGGCCGAGAAACGTATAAGTGTGGGTTGGTGACAGATAATCCATGTTATGACTTCCAGATAATATGCAAAGTAAGAACAGGCAACGCACCTGAGCATGGAGCTAAGAGAGATGGGAGTCAGAATGAATGCGGACTAAATATACTGCGAATACGGACAAATCGACAGATTAACACAAAGCATATAGCACGTTTTAGACACACCGTCTTATTAAGGATTCCAATCCCATTTCAAGAAAATGTCAACTCCTTCATAAGAATTAAGAAACTGTAGAAATGAATGTGTTATGTACAGTAAACGGCTATCAGAAGCAGAGAATCGTAGATGGTCCTCACAGAAGGAGGGCGACACTTCATACATCTCTGTTACTAGAATGACGGACAGCCAGTAACACAAGTGTTTCCATGGACTTGGTCTTCCTCTCTCGCTCTCTGCGCTCTCGGTCTCTTCTGCTAATGCTGTAACTGTGTAGCTGAAATAACTGGGTCAAATCCACACAGCCTGGAGTTATATTTAATACAGCAAGCATTAGAACAGGGCCAAAGCAAATGTCTCCTTGTATCATGTCCAAAATTACAAAAGCTTTTCTGTGCCTGCTATGATACAATGTCAGTGTGTGTGTGTGTGCATGTTTTGTGCATGTGTATGCTGATCATTCGTGTGTGCCCAAGTTTGTGTGCCACACCGTCCAGAGTAGAGTGTGTGCCCTAGTCATGTCCAAAGTATCTCTCTCTGATGCTTTATGAGAGCACTGTGTGAGTGTGTTATCTGTTTGGGTCTGTGTCCACATGGGATGTCCTCTCTCTGTGATGGCTGGCCTCAACGGGCTTATCTACTGAAGAAATGAGGCCCAGCCACAATGGATTAGCCCACTCAGTCACCCTGTTGGGACGATAAGTCATCCACATACAGTGGGGAGAACAAGTATTTGATACACTGCCGATTTTGCAGGTTTTCCTACTTACAAAGCATGTAGAGGTCTGTAATGTTTATCATAGGTACTCTGCAACTGTGAGAGATGGAATCTAAAACAAAAATCCCGAAAATCACATTGTATGATTTTGGAGTAATTCATTTGCATTTGCAAACCTGCAAAATCTGCAGTGTATCAAAGACTTGTTCTCCCCACTGTACTTCCACACAACGCTTGGACATGCAACCCAAAGACTGGGTTGAAGTGGAGAATGTGGGTCTGTTGATAAAGCCAGTGCTACTACTGGCTTGGTATTTGTGTGTGTGTCTGAGGCCACTAATCATGGCTCTGTGGTTAGGTTTAAATTGATCTCAGATCCCTCTGGTGAGATGGATAAATTAAGCAGAGAGAGATAATAAATGATTACCTTACTGCTCTGTTGCTATCAGACATGGTTCAGGGGGACGGCTCGCCCCGGAGATCCCTTTAATCTCCAACAATCCAGGTGAAACGGCTTCTCTGTTTTTTCAGGCTCACATTTGGAATAATCTATGAAGCACTTTAACTGGATGAGCTTTTGCCTCTAGGGCAATTAAAGGGGTCTTACGGGACCTTTGTGTGTTTCTTGTGATTGCGTGTTGCTTTACGTGAGGTGATGTTCAGCTTTTCGACACTGTTTTAACAGCACTGGGCTGCGGCGTAAGGATGGTGGCCTAGGACTCACATGGGTTATGGCAGATTGGCTCCGCATCGTCTGTGGTTGTTGGGGTGAATGTGGAATAGGGTTGTCTTTGTCACGTCATGCTCTAACACCTCTTTTGTGGTAAGTCATGTGCCTGCTGAGTTGTTATTTTCTGATGAATGTGTTCTCCTCCAAATGCGTATGTATGTACCGGTACTTCCCAATTGAGCAAACGGTGTGATTATAGAGCAACAGCTTGACGTGACGTACATCAGAGGATGCCTCAAGCTTAAACCCTCCTGAGGCCACTGGGAGTTGCCAGGATGGGGCAAGGTCATGGTTGTGAATTGATCTTCGAAACCACTGAGCTGCCTCCAACTTAAAAGAGATGAAACCTTTTATTTGTTTAAAATCCTGTCTAGAGCAGAATTAAATTACTTCTTCTGGAATACTGTTATGTTTAACATGGATTTGTACATCTGCTTGTTTATCAGCTTACTCCATTTCAGACAGCATTTTTGAGCACAGTGATCAATCCCTCGGAACTAAGTACATGTTCTACATTACTGAATATGGTACAGTATGTGCCTCTAAGACTGTTGGAAATGGGATAATCTTTTCATTTTCAACGGTTTGCTGTCTGTTAATCATGATCCATTGCAAGTTACTGGAAAAATTGCAATTTGGAATTGGGGGTTAAGGAAGTTAAGAAGACAATTATTTTAAAGTCTTTGGTTAACTTCATAAAATATGTATACATTTTGAACTTGTATTTATTCTTACAGTTTTTGATATAATTTAATTGACAATACCATTGCTGTAACGCATGACAAGGCATGGACACAAGTGCAGGGAGAATGGAAGACATTTAATAAAAACAATGAATGATAACAATTGACACACGACACAAGACAGAATAAACAAGAAAATGAGTGTCCGTGATCCAAACAAGGGAGAGGGTGTTGGCGTGCCATGATAGGACAATTAGTTTTTCTTAACTACAGTAATGTTTGTTTGTATCCCTCAACCCAACAGGCCCAACCTTAAAAGGGT
>JACXGK010013913.1:0-12251 GCA_016801125.1 Novumbra hubbsi
TTTGAATGAGCTGCAGCTTTTTTGTAGTCTTTTTGGGAAGTCCAGTTAAAAGCCCATTACAGTAGTCAACTCTACTAGAGATAAAAGCATGGATAAGCTTTTCTTGGTCTTTGCGGGACAGCATGCCCTTGATTCTAGCTATATTTTTAAGTTGATAGAATGCTGTTTTGGTGATCGTTTTGATTTGACTGGAGAACGTAAGGTCAGAGTCTATTAGAACACCAAGATTACGCACTTGGTCTCTGGTCTTTAGGGCCCGAGAATCAAGCTCTTTAGTAATACTTGTTCTGTTGTTTGTATTGCCAAATACAATAATCTAGTTTAATCTTGGTTTAATTGTAGAAAATGTTGGTTCATCCAGGTAGTTACCTGTTCTATGCAGTGACACAATGCGTCTTTTGAGCTATAGTCCGATGGTTCGAGAGCCATATATATTTGAATATCATCTGCGTAGCTATGGTAGTTGATGTTGTTGTGCTGTATAATTTGGCCCAGAGGTAGCATATAGAGATTGAACAGAAGCGGTCCGAGAACTGAACCCTGGGGAATTCCGCATGTCATAGCCACCCTATCAGATTCGTGATTGCCAATAGTGACAAAGTAACTTCGACCATCCAAATAAGACCTTAACCAATTGAGGACTGTCCCGGACAGTCCTACCCAATTTTCCAGCCTGTCGACAAGAGTTCTGTGGTCTACAGTATCAAATGCAGCACTGAGATCGAATAGAACAAGGACTGTTATTTTATCTGAATCAGTATTCAACCGTATATCATTCAGAACTTTAATCAGAGCCGTTTCAGTACTGTGGTGAGGTCGGAAGCCTGACTGAAATTTGTCTAGGAGACCATTTGAGTTCACAAAGTTGCTGAGTTGATTAAAGACAACCTTCTCAATGATCTTAACTATGAAAGGGAGATTTGAAATAGGTCTGTATTTGATTAATTTAGATGCATCCAGTTTTCTCTTTTAGTAGAGGTTTAATGGCAGCTGTTTTTAGGGATTTTTGAAAGATTCCTGATTTCAAGGAGCTTTGACTATTTGCTGTAGGTCCATTATTATAGAGTTCAGAATAGTTAAAAAAAAAGTCAGATGGCAGGGTGTTGAGACAACATGTGGACGCTTTAAACTGTTTTCTCTAAGGTTTTTTGATCAATTGCATTAAAAACCGACATAATAACTGAATTATGTCCTGGTGGTTTTAGTGATGGTACAGTGTCATTGTTTGACTGTGTTGTACTGATGCTTAGTTTAATACTTTTTTAATACTTTTTTTAATACTCCCTCTGATTTTTTCACCAGAGTAACACGCAAATTCCATACATTTAACTGTAGACACATGTTCGGATGATGTCTGACTTAGGGGATTTGTAAGATTGTCAACCATAGCAAATAGAGTGCGGGTATTGTTGATATTGTTGTTTATCATTCCCGATAAATGTTGCTGCCTAGCCTTGCGTAACTCATAATTGAAGCTACAAAGGCTTTGTTTATGGATGTCATACTTGATTTGAAGTTTCGTTTTTCTCCACTTACGTTCCGTTTTCCTACATTCTCTTTTCAGCGCAGTTATCGCTAGCTTGTTTCTCCAAGGTGCTTTCTGTTTGCTCTGAGATTTCTTTACCTTTATCAGTGCAAAATGATCCATGAGATTCAATATTTTGGCATTAAAGTCATCCAGGAGTTCATCAACTGACTCTGCACTTAATGTGGGCAAGATAGCTATGGCCTCCATGAACTGAGCATTGGTGCTCTCATTAATGTACCTTTTCCTAACAGAAACTGAGTTTACTTGAACTTCCAGGGTGATCAGTGCTTCAAAAAAAACACAGAAATTATCAGACAGTGCCATGTCTTTAACCATGACAGAGGAAATGTCAAGCCCTTTTGAGATAACCAGGTCAAGAATGTGGCCATAAGTGTGTGTACGTTCTTTCACAAAGATTTTTGGCATGTTTGTCGGAACCATTATCTACGTGGATGTTAAAATCCCCGGTTATAATAAAACAGTTATAATCAACAGACACACATCCCCTATATCCTACCTTCATGAGCCCACTGTCAGCAGGATGCACCACTGACACACATCCCCTGTATCCTACCTTCATGAGCCCACTGTCAATCTGCCTCTATGCGGGGGATGCCGCCCTGTTGCATCTGTCCAAGAGGGAGCAACTCAGACGGGAGAGTGTGCCTGTTATCACCAATGACATGGTAGACAGGCACATCACAAAGAATGATCTGGCCCTCTACTGCCATCTGAGAACACGTGGTGAGGCAGCCACCACCCACTCTATTGACAGCCTGCTGCAGGAGCTGATGGGGGACAAGGGGAGAGACCTCCTGCAGGAGCTGATGGGGGACAAGGGGAAAGACCTCCTGCAGGAGCTGATGGGGGACAAGGGGAGAGACCTCCTGCAGGAGCTGATGGGGGACAAGGGGAGAGACCTCCTGCAGGAGCTGATGGGGACAAGGGGAGAGACCAGCTGCAGTAGCTGATGGCGGACAAGGGGAGAGACCTGCTGCAGGAGCTCATGGGGTCAAGGGGAGAGACCTGCCGCTCCTGGACTGGGTCAGAAGGGAGGCCATCTGGTGCGTTCAGCAGAGGCACATGAAGTGTGTGCCTCTTTATACAGAAGAAGTCACCACCACCAAAGATAGAGTCGGCTTGACCCGGTACAGGTGTGCCTCTTTATACAGAAGAAGTCACCACCACCAAAGATAGAGTCGGCTTGACCCGGTACAGGTGTGCCTCTTTATACAGAAGAAGTCACCACCACCAAAGATAGAGTCGTCTTGACCCGGTACAGGTGTGCCTCTTTATACAGAAGAAGTCAACACCACCAAGGACCTGGTGTGCCCGATGCTCCACCTAACTTGAGTCTTTTCACTGCCACCTGAAAAGATTCATTCAAGGTGGGCATCGCTTATTACAATCATTTTAAATAATACATTAATCATTTATTCAGATATTATTTTTGACAAAGTAAAATCCAAGTAGCCTTGTTGAAGAGTAATTATAGATGTGTTATAAATGAATTGACATTCCTATTCAGGAACCAACAGTCAGCTGTACCGCCTGGAAGGCCTGAACAGGTGGAACCAGGACCGAGCAGCTACATCCCTCTCCTCCAAACCCTCCTAACTGCTGAGCTACACTGGGGACGTAGTTCAGTGTGTGAATGAGAATAGTTTAAAGGTGTTTGGCTGGAAATATGCGTCCTCATTCCGCCCCCCCTACAAACTGGTAAGTTACTCTATATCAAGAACAATAAGCATTTTATTCTTGGAGTAATGATTCTTTGAAGACATACTAATTAGCATTCTATGATATTTCTCTTGTAGGCGAGCTGATAGGCATGGACTACCTGCTACGGCAAACAGGGCAGCCATTGCAGAGTGTGCACCCGGACACAGAGGAGACTGAACAGCTGCTGGAGGACCTGGCTGTGGACGGTGAGGAGGAGGCGGAAGATGAAGGCTTTGAAGACTTCACACTGGACCTTTTAGTGGGTAGTTTTCTGGACAACATCTCCACCGTCTCCACCACCAGCCGGCCTTCTCCCTCTGACCACCTGCCTGCTCCCTCTGGTCCCCGTCCTGCTCCCTCTGGTCCCCTGCCTGCTCCCTCTGGGCCCCTGCCTGCTCCCTCTGGGCCCCTGTCCGCTCCCTCTGGGCCCCTGCCCGCTCCCTCTGGTCCCCGTCCCGCTCCCTCTGGTCCCGTCCCGCTCCCTCTGGTCCCGTCCCGCTCCCTCTGGTCCCCGTCCCGCTCCCTCTGGTCCCCTGCCTGCTCCCTCTGGTCCCCGTCCTGCTCCCTCTGGTCCTGTGCCTGCTGCCTCCACTTCCAGCCCACCTGGTGTCACACCTCTGGTGCCTGAAGAGGTGGATGCGGTGGAGAGCCTGGCAGAGTGTTTGGTAGAGCTGAGAAAACCAGACCGGGCTGACCCTCAACAACCAGCAGGTCAGCAACATTATTTATTATCTAAAATCATTTTAAACAATACCCATAAGTGCTTAGATTGAAACATTTCATATTATTAATTATTGTTCCTAATGTTTCCTTTCCCTCATAGGTCAACAACATGGTTGGTCTGTGGCAGAACCTGGGGGAACATGACCGGCAGCGGGTGGTGTTAGCAGCAGGTGGTGCTAGCGTCCAGGCACCAGGCTAACCACAGCTCCCCTAAAAAGAAGGCGGAGTTCACTCCAGCGACAGACAGCCTGAAGCTGTCTGCTGCCGTCTTGTGGGGGCCATCTTTATCTGAGAGCTTACAGGTTGCCCTATTTTTATTTTACTGACTCACTTAGGCTTAAGACCCTTTAATCAGCTAGTCTAACCCTTCCGCTGGACTAATCACAATGTGGTGTTCAATTGAACTTTTATATGCACTGAGACTATTCTAAGATAATGGAAGGTGGTTCACAAATGTAGTACTTGCTGTAAAAATACCCTGTCACATCCCTGGACACAGTTTTGCATAATACGGCTGCACGTTCCAGCTGAAAGTATGTTCTAGTAAGTTAGCCAATTATTTTGTTAATGTGTGGTTTGTTAACTATGTGCATACCTTTGTGTGTGTCACGGTGTTGTTGTGCGGCAGAACCAAAAGCGGACATTTTGTAAAGTAAAAGGTGATTTAATCCCATACAACAAGACAAACTCTACACGAACAGTAACCGGAAAATGAAAGGTACTAAGCTAACATAAAACGATATACAAAAAACATGTAGCGCATTCACTTAAATGGGAGTTAAACAAAGGACAAACCGTGAGCTGTTGCGACATCAAACACAAACAAACAATAAACCACACCGGGTGTGGTGACAAACTAACCTAAGTAGGCTCCCCAATCAGAGTCAACTGAATGCAGCTGCTCTGACTGGGGAGCCCACAGCGGCATAAAGAGGGCTAGAGGCCTCACTTTTAGGCTTGCCCTGAAACGGCCAGGGGCTCGCAGCCAGGGCATGACAGTGTGAATGTTTGTATGAGTGTCTTCAAGAATATATTCCAAATATTGTGTGGTGAATGTGTATGTGTGTGTGTTTTCGTTAATAAACTCTTGCTTACATTTTAATCTATTTGCCGTCTTTATCTCTTATTCCACATGTAATTTAGACAAAATGCCAATGAACAAAGCATATAGACAGACCCAAACTTTTAGGACCAAGTCAGATTTATTATATTCATGTCACAGGGATAGACATTCATGATACTTGCTTGTAAGCGTTCTAAAATGTAGCAGTGCATTCATAGCAAACATGTTGGTAGAAATATAAAAATAGGACGTTAACATCTCTTTTAATTAAATTAATTAAATAATTAATTCAGGAGCCTCTACTTGTTGTACAGGGACTTTCACAACCATGGTAAAATAATAATTATTAAAACTCATATCTTTAATTCTCCCATATCATAAAGCACAACACTCCATTAAACTATTCTTTACACTTTTTAGCTTCCAGAGGCGGGACTATAAGTGCTGAAAGAGTGGTAGGATCCGAAAGTCCAAAGTTAGTGTCCTGACGAAGACAGACATTATTTTTCTAAATTTGAATGAATTAGGCAGTTAGTAAACGCATGTGGACAAGAGGTACACACATTTCCACTTTTCTTTCTTTTTTCTTTTCAAAATGTTTCCTCTCATTCTCCCTCCCTTTTCTCCCCCCATTCTCTCCCCTTTCTCCCCCCTTTCTTCCCCACCTTTAACAGACTATTGTTCCCCAGCCGTTCCCCTGACACGTTGGTTAAACAATAACTCTCTAGCATTAATACTTACTTCATGACCTGGTCAAGTCACATGTGACAATCAAGCTCTTGGGGGTTCACCGATAAGCATTGACATTGGAAACTAGGCAGGATATATTTTAGCTATTTATTTCATTTTCATTCGCATTATTAAACAAATGTCTGTTTGACATTTGAATTGAACGTAATATTCTGTGTCTCTGTGTGCATGTGTGTTTGTGTGTGCATGCTGAATAATATGTGTGTGTCTGTCAGTCAGGGTCTCTGGTTCCCATCTGTATTTGTGTGAAAAGGTATGTGTGTGTGTGTGTGTGCGCATGAGCGTGCGTGTGTGTGTGTATATGTCAGCACTGCAGCTCAGCGACATCCCAGATGAAGTTAACAGTTAAGTCCTTCAATCTCTCCTGGTAGAACCGGTCAAAACGTTCACTCTGGGCCACCGTCAGTGAGTTCTTCCAGTCCCCTATTGTCCCTGGGAGAGCTGTACATAATGGAGGTGTGGGTTTAGCAAGGCCCGGTGCACCGATTGGGCGCAGTTAAAGCGCTCTAGAAGTTGTTATGTTTTATCTCCACCTATATGAGGCACCGGATCATAAAGAACACGATCCACTTTGGCATTAGCATATTGGGAATAGAATGACATTTCAGAGACTTACTGACTTCAGTCTCCAGGCACCGTCTGTATTATTCTACATAACTAGCTGTGTAATGGAGTAAATCGAAGGTTTTGCCAGATGCAAATATAAAACTTTTAGTTGTTTTTAGTAAAGACTTCTAAAATGTATTTATTTGTTTTGTAATGATTCGTTTCCCTTCTCAGCAGAATCCACTAGTAGTGGCCTGATTGGACAATGTAAAGTGAATACACATTTGGAAAGGATGTGTTTCTCATAAAAAAAAAAAAATATATATATATATATATATATTTTAAAAAGCCTGTACAATAGATGTGATAGCAAACATCTTTTGATGAAAGGTGAACATTTATTGACTTATTTAGCTTCAGATTTGTTGATGATCAAAGGATCCTTATTGTATCAAACTTGGCAAGTTTGTTCACTGATACAAAACTCATTTTGAGTGCACTGATGTGGTCCGTCTGACTGACAATTAACTAATTTTGGGAAGCTTTTATCAAAATGTTAAAGATCCCACTATTATATTATGCAGTCTCTGTAGCTCCACCCACTGACACAGAGTTGAGGATCCTGGTGGTGGGATCCAGTGGACCGTCTCAGTTCTCCCTGACCAACTACATCCTGGGTAGGGAGGAGTTTTCCAAGGATGTGAACAGCATCATCCAGAGCCGGAAGAACCTGGGGGATCTGGCCGGCAAGCGTGTCGCTGTGGTGAACGGACCCAACCTCTATGGCAAGAACCTGTCCCACACCAAGATGAAGACGGAGGTGAAGAGGTGACTTGGGGTTGACACCGACACCTCCGTAATCTATTTGGGGCACGTCGTTTGACCAGGGCTCTAACGGGGGAATAACTTTTCTGGTTCTTGCTGACAGTTTACTAGGCTAAACAAATGCACAAAAAAAAATCCTGAATAAAATAAAAATAAACAAAATGCCTAAATATAATAATTGCATCTTGGACACAATCGTGATGCAGTTTCTATTTCTGGATTGCATATTTTCTGAATTATTTTGTATTCTGCAACCCATAATTCATCAGTACTGTGGAGGAAATCGTTTTTTTTTTGCCCGCTGCTGATTTTGTACATTTGCACACTGACAAAGATATGATTAGTCTATAATTTTAATGGTAAGTATATTTGAACAGTGAAAGACAGAAAAAAAAACTAATCTAGAAAAACGCGTTTCAAATAAGTTAGAAATTAATTAGCATTAATAAGTATTTGTACTATTCATCTATTTGTACAAAATCTGCAAGGGATTAAATAATTGTTTCCTCCACTGTATGACTGAGAACACAGCCTCCTTGTTTCCCTGCAGTAGTATTATGTATTATGCCTGAAGATTTCCAGCTAAGAAGTTTGCAACGTGTTCATGTGATTCCCATAACACCACACAGAAAACCGCTTTTATTTCATTTAGATGTAACACGCACGCTCTCCTCATGGCCTTTGACCTGGAGAAGATTTCGCCCAATGACGTCAAGACCCCGAAGCTGATGATGAAGTGCTTCGGTGAGAACGCCGTATCCCACACCCTGGTCCTACTGGCCTACGAGGGTGATGCCGACAAGCCAGTGCTGGAGAACCGGGTCAGAACAGAGGAGAGGCGCTGCGCTGGCCGGAGGACTCCTACAACAGCGGCGTGGGAGCGGAGAGAAGAGCCAAAGCAGGGATGGACAACGCTTGGTTGAGGACGTCGCTCGCTGCAGGGGCGGGGCTGAAGGTGGCCAGTGGTCCGCCATGGGGATGACCAGGGTTGGGGGGATGGCGTTGGGAGAGGCCCTCGGAGGGCTGATGGGCGGGGCAGCGGGCGGGACGGCCCAGGTGGCGATGGAGCATCTGGAGGACAGGGTGGGGCCGCACGCGACTAACTTCAACACGGTGTTCATCAACCGCTTCTTCCGACCACCTTGTTGGTGACTTGGCATTATGTCTGCTTGACACATGGCTCCCTATTGCCTATGCAGTAGACTATGTTTGACAAGATCCCATTGAACTTGGCAGATATTTTGTATGACCGTTGCTTGCACTTTCTTCAGGCTGAATGGTTTGGTAAATGTGTAGTATGTATGTCAAACTACTTATATGCAGACATGTTTTATATTGCAACCTAAGATGTGCATGATCCTTAACTTAAAAGAAATCAAACACGCACAGTAAATTATATACCATGCATTCTGAAAAAATTGTTCACAGCGCTTCACTTTTTACACATTCTGTTATGTTACAGCCTTATTACAAAATGTATTCAATTAATTTTCTTTATAAAATATAAAAAAAAAATATATACAGTGGGGAGAACAAGTATTTCATACACTGCCGATTTTGCAGGTTTTCCTACTTACAAAGCATGTAGAGGTCCGTGTTTTTTATCATAGGTACACTTCAAAAGTGAGAGACTGAATATAAAACAAAAATCCAGAAAATCACATTGTATGATTTTTAAGTAATTAATTTGCATTTATTCATTTGCAATACTTGTTCTCCCCACTGTACATGTACATACATTTTCACAGCCTTTGCTCAATAGCCTTTGCCCATCTTTGAAAGCAATTACAGCCTTTTTGAGTATGATGCTACATGCTTAGCACACCTATTTTGGGCAGTTTCTCACATTCTTTTTTGCAGGACCTCTCAAGATCCATCATGATGGATGGGGAGCGTCGGTGCACAGCCATTTTCAGATCTCTCCAGAGATGTTCAATCGGGTTCAAGTCTGGTCTCTGGGTGGGCCACTTAAGGACATTCACAGAGTTTTTCCGAAGCAACTCCTTTGTTATTTTGGCTGTGTGCTTAGGGTCCTTGTCCTGATAGAAGATGTAGCTTCACCCCAATCTGAGGTCCATAGCACAGGTTTCCATCAAGGATGTCTCTGTACATTGCTGCATTCATCTTTTTAGTCTCCCAGTTCCTGCCGCTGAAAAACATCCCCACAGCATGATGTTGCCACCACCCTGCTTCACTGCAGGGATGGTATGAGCCAGGTGATGAGTAGTGCCGGGTCTCCACCAGACATGACGCTTGGCATTTAGGCCAAAGTGTTACATTTTAGTTTCAGCAGACCAGAGAATTTTGTTTCTCATGGTCTGAGAGTCCTTCAGATGCGTTTTGGCAAACTCCATACGGGCTGTCATGTGCCTTTTACTGAGGAGTGGCTTCCGCCTAGCCAGTCTACCATACAGGCATGATTGGTGGAGTGCTGCAGAGACGGTTGTTCTTCCGGAAGGCTCTCTTCGGCGAGCAACACTGGAGCTCTGTCAGAGTGACCATCGGGTCACCTCCCAGAAGGACCTTCTCCCCGTGATCGCTTAGTTTGGCCGGGCGGGCAACTCTAGGGACTCCTGGTGGTTCCAAACTTGTTCCATTTACGCATGATGCTGCAGAAACTTTTCTTCCACAGATCTGTGCTATCAATTCTATCTTGAAGGTCTGCTGACAACTCCTCTGACTTCACAGCTTGGTTTGTTCTCTGACATGCATTGTCAACTGTGGGACCTTATGTAGACAGGTGTGTGACTTTCCAAATCATGTACAATCAACTGACTCCTTCCTATCTTGGACCTTCAAGTTGTAGAAACATCTCAAGGATGATCAGTGGAAACAGGATGCACCTGAGCAAAATTTTGTGTGTCATGGCAAAGGCTGTGAAAACTTATGTACCTGTGATCTTTTAGTTTTTTATTTTGAATAGATATACAAAAGAATATATTTTTTTTCAAATTATCATTATGGGGTATCGTGTGTAGAATGTTTTGGAAAAAGATTAATTAAATCAATTTTGGAATATGGCTGTTACGTAACAAAATGTGGAAAAAGCTGTGAATACTGTGAATAATTTTCGGATGCACTCTAACTTATTTTTATTCATCACATTTCCCTGTGACATGATTTTCTGTTGACAGAATAATGTGTTTATTGTTGGACAAAATTAACCAGGTTAATTTGTTTGCATTACCTTTTTATTGTGTTCTATGCATGAAAAATGAAGCTGAGTGCAAGTACATTAAACATCAAAAGATAGAGAGTGGTTGAACAAAAAGATTCAATTTCAATTCAATTCAAGAATTAAGTACTGGGTACTGATTGGCAGGATGTATGCTTGACGAACGGCACCCTATTCCCTATGCAGTAGACTACGTTTGACAAGGTCCCATTGAGTTTGGCTGAAATAGTGCACTAGTTCTTTCCCCCTGGCACTGTTATGTTATGTGTAAAACATGTATTAAGGTACTTTTTCTTGCATTTATTAACATTTTATTATATTGTTATTTTGTGGATCCTCTTATCCAGAGCGGTTTGCACTACATTTTGAGAAAGCTATGTAGTTGAAACAATTACACAGCTTTGTAGTAGGTGCATTCTAATATTTTTTTGTTTCTGCAGTGCTGGAAAGAAGAACATACAAAAAAATAACATAATACAAAAATAATAAACAGAGTTGTTCCACCATTCTTCCAGATGCAATGACTGGGTCTATCAGGATGGAAGTTAGATAACCTTACTTTAAATAGTCCCTTATGGTTATTACACTGTTCATTCTGTACAGGCTCTGTGTTGGACCAGGGCAGTGCTGACCAAAGCCGGGGACTGATAACTGCTGGAGCTCTGAAGAGTTGTAGAGCCCCTGCACTTGACCAAGAAGATCAGCACCGGTATTTACCATCTGGCACCAACAGTACCAGTAGAAGGGTTAGACTCACGGGGTTCCAGACCTTTGATTGGTAGTGTGTACTTCAGTCCAAGTGGAGCATTGAGAATGCTTTTATTACAGAAAATGTTAGCTCTGCTTACTTACCACGTCAAACTGAATGTTACAGTGTTGAAAATTAATACAATCTGATGAAATGTAAGGGAGAGGGGGGTTTGTTGTCACACTTTTCACACTGTATAAAATTTACAGGGAACAATACAACACAATGGTATAAATGTCATACCAAATGAAAGGAAGTCTTGCATACATATTTTGTATTCATTACATCTTCATATCTTATTTTATTATGGAGTTGTAGACCGTTAAATTGAGAGTAAAAGGCAAGTCAATAACTTATTTGAAATGCGTTTTTCTGGATTTTTTCTCACTGTTCAAATCAACCTACCATTAAAATGATAGACTGATAATTTTTTTGTCAGTGGGCAAATGTACAAAATTAGCAGCGGATCTAATAATTCTTTCCTCCACTGTATATCCAATTATCAATTTACAGTTACATTTATTACTATTATCAGAGCTGATTACATACTACCACAATGTTTTTTCGCATGTTCTAGGTGTCAGTGTATACTTTACATGTGACAAAGTGCCGCAAAGTCATTGAGACAACTTGCCCCAAACTGACAAGTGTGCAAACTTTGGCTAAATCTCAAGGTTAGCTCAACATAGGACGGCAGAAGTTTTAAAAGAAAAGTTGTTGTCTCCTTCACTCAATGCTATATTATAATTTTGAAAATTCATACTTAACAATGATTTATTGCATAAATTGTGAAGTACCAATTGTTTACTTTTGAATATGAAAAATTTGAAACCTGTGCTCACCTAAGATTAAAGTGACCATGACCACATGTGAACACGATGTTGAGCATAGAACAAGTAGTAACACAAATGAGCTATTTTCGTGAAAGCTGCTCTATTTTTGGAGGTATGAACAGTGTAACAACTTACCAGGGTGACAACCTATCCCACTCTCCCCTATATGTTGAGGATATAATTATAAAATGTTATTTAGGATTTGTATCAGGTATGGATGTCTATTTAATTGCTCATAAAATGTCAGATATTAACCATTCATTTCTAGAGGTGTGAATCTTCAACTGCCTCAAGATTCGATTAAGATGCCGAGGGTAACAATTCAATTATAAACCGAT
>JACXGK010013914.1:0-12250 GCA_016801125.1 Novumbra hubbsi
AATGGGGTTTGGCTATGTTGAATCCTCGTTTCATGAAGGGAATTACCATTCTGAATAATTTCCGAAACATACCTCCCACGCCCGCTCCATACATGGTCGAGGATCCATAGAAACCAGGAAGTCCATTTCCTACTTGATCGACGTAATACGCTACGTAGCGATTAGGGTCAAGCTGCGGTTTGTGTAACATGTTTCTATAAGATGTAAAGATGTCTTGACCGGCCGAAAGTGTAGTTTAACAATGACTTTACCCCAATCAAATATTATATTTTTATTCTGATCCGTCTTGATCTCAATAGCTATGTTTTCAATGTACTTTTTAGTTACAGGTACGTAGTGCGGTCGCTCATAATTAATTGTGATAATGTCTCCGTCTGTACCCTCTATATGAACAGTTCTAAGGAGCTGTACAAAACTGTCTCCCACCCTCTGATACAATATAATGTCTGCATATACAAACATGTTATAGAAGCCCTAGTGAATGTCTACAGTGTATTTAGTAGACAAGGCGTTTGCGTAAAACCAAAAGTCAGGTTGCATCCCTAAGACATAAGCTAAGCTGCCGTTGGTATTGATAGCACACGGCCCATCCTCGCTGATAAGATTTATTCGCTTTTGAACTTTGTCATAAGTTAGATACACTCCCTTTGCAACGTCAAGTAGGGCCTCGTTCCTACCGTAGATAACTTCGTTTATTTCTTTATAGTAACCTGCTTTGAGTTTGACAGCTAGATTTTTATAACCAAATGCGTCAACCTCTTTATTTCCATCGTTGTTGATTCCTAATATAGCTACAGAAGCAAACTCTTTTCTGTAGAAAAACTCAGTCATTTTTCATGATATTTTTCCAACTATGCGGATATATGACTTCCACGAGTCCCACCTCCCAAGAACCCTGTAATTCTATAGGTTTCGCGAAATTTGTAATAAAATTAGAACTGCTGTTTTTGGGGTAAATTCCACCCGAAGCGTTGCTAGGTAGCGTCAAATAAAACCCGGAGCTTTCCATGATTTGAATAACTTGTATATGTCTTACACAGGCCTTTTTATTCTCCGACATTAAGCACTTCCGACTCTAGGATCCAACTGTCGAACTTTTTAGGCCAGTTTTTCCATCTTACAAACACCTGGGTCAACCCATTGTGTGGAATATTTTTGTTAATATCAGCTGTTAGAAACAAACAGGGCCAGTGAAGCTGAACTTAGAGAGAGCAAGCCAGGCTGGGGTGATAAAATGTTAATTAGTACATTCCAGAGTAGGGCCATGAGTCACAGATTACATCCAATGATTGAGGGGTGGGAGGGGCTGTATATAAACTGTGTCCAGGTGAAAGTAATTCAGATCTTTTCTACTGTACTGTGGGGAACGATCTCCAGATAGCTATCTGTAATAAAGGTGTTTAGTTTGGAAAGACTTGAACCGCGTGGACATTCTCTGATTCGGACCCGGGGGAAGCAGATTTGAACTCAACAACTTGGGGAGCTCGTCCGGGGATCGGAGAGTGTTCATGCCAATTGACCGAACCAGAGCCTCCGGACGAAATTCCAGACGATTTTCAGCCGGCTAACTTAAGAAGGTAAGCAGTACCTGTTTAATACGAAATCTGCATATTGGCTATAGTAAAATTTTGAAAATCGTTTGTGAAAAGTACGAAGTGTGTAAAAGAAACTTTCCAACCTAAAGGCCCGGAGTAGCGACTCCGGACGACATTAAAGTTTAATGCTATATTAAGGTTTGAGTCCTGGAATTTTTAAGATAATTCCGAATGCTACATTAAGGTTTGAGTCCTGGAATTTTGAAGATAATTCCGTATGCTACATTAAGGTTTGAGTCCTGGAATTTTTAAGATAATTCCGAATGCTACATTTAGGTTTGAGTCCTGGAATTTTAAGACATTCCGAATGCTAATCGTACACCCTAGGGAAAAAAAAACGCGAAACTGTTTTCACTGGTGATTTGTTTGTGTAAGTGTCCCTTTGGTTTGTCGCTTGGTGTTGTTCATTGTATGTTGCTTTCGTGTTGCTGTTACTTGTTGAATAGAAGGACTGTAGGAGTAGTAGGTGAACTAAGATTGTGTGGGGTGTATGGAAATAGGAACGCCTGTGGCGGGGTGAATTTTGGGGGCTGTTAGATAACAGATGCACGGCCGAGTTGACGGGTTGATGGTGAATGAACGCAATTGCGGGAGTTTGATGAAGGTATTATGGCAAGTTGATTGGAGGGTTTCCGGTATGTAGTTAATAATGGAGAAATGAATGGCTAGGTGAGGGTTGATGGTAAATCATATCGTTTGATTGTTTGGAATGTGAGGTAAGCGGGTTCGTGGAAGTGCTTTGAAAGGTTTGGGGATGTGGTTGGATTGAGTAGTGTGATGGATTTTCTGGTCGCCGGTCATGCATACTGTTGGTGGGGTGAGGGGAGTTGTTAACACGGTGGTTAAGATAAAGGGTTTGTTCCATGTCCAGACTGCCCCTGCAGCTCTACTATATTTTTCCCGTTACAAAGGCCATGGTTGTGGGACAATCAGTGGTTTGGCGTGTCTGGCGAGAGCGGAAAATAGTTTAATGGAGCAGTATATATGCGCACACTGTGGAATTCAGTATTAAAGATAGAGGTGTGGGGCTGAAATCATGTCTTTGGGGTGTTGGAGGGTTAATAGGTTACTTGGGACATTCCATAAGAGGGAGGGGGGTCAGGAAGGTAGGAGGATAAGACAAAGGACACTGTGTATCTAAAAACCTATAGATTAACTTTTAGGCTGACCACCACACATGGGACTGATCAAGTGACCCAGGAAGGAGAGGAGGGGAGACAGGCCGGAGGGGTCCGGCAGACTTCCTGGCGCCGGACACCACAACACCATTCTCATCTCCCTTGGAAGAGGTCACCAGATGGTTCACCCCAGGGCTGGGGGCTGCCCACGAGACGGACACTCAGAAAGCACGCGCAGCAACTTATATGCAATTAACTGTGTGTGCGCAGCAAAGTACATGCATTGACTGTGGGGGGAAGTGGCTACATAAACGGGGTCCGATGTGAACAGACTTTAGATCTTCATGTCCGGCGAGACAGATCTCCGGGTGCGCATTCGTAATAAAGGTGTATGATTTGGGAAGACTTGAACGGCGTGGACATTCTCTGATTCGTAACCCGGGGGAAACATTAGGTTCCTACAACACCCATTGTTGTTAAATGTTGTGTTTTTCAGTAATTGGTTTGGGTTTCCCTGTGCACGAGGGATCCAATGTTTTTTCAGGTAATATGTGTATTTGGTCACGTTTACCGTGGTGGCGGTTCGACTGCCTGTTTTTTAGTGGGTCTGATCGCTGACATGCGTACAGCTGCCCGGGAGTGATCTTGTGTGCTTTTGCATATTTAGTTTGTGCTCTTGGGGTCATCTAATCAAACACACGCCGCTTCGGCGGCCATGTTTTTTCTCTCCTTCTCTGGAGAGGACCAGTAGGGGAATCCTGGTTCCACTGGGGGCGTAGTTTTGGCGTTGCGCATGCCCATAGGGTGTAGAGTTTAGGATAACTGTGTCCTGGGGGACTGGACTGACTTTGAAATATCCTGTCGATCCACGTTTCTCCATAGATACGTGGCCTGCTTCACTTTTGGGGTTTCTGTTTATTTTTTTGTGGGCTCCTCCTGGTATTATCTCTTAGTTGTTGGCACAACTAGCGAGATAAATAGGGGGAGTAGTTGGGGATTTTTATATATTTAAGGGGATTTTAAATATTCGGGGGAGTATAAGAGGTGAACTTAGAGCGCACAGTTGAACAAATAGGTAAACACAAATAATGACACTGATATTTTGAGGTCCCATACTCAAAACTGTAATTGGGAAAACTTGTTTTTGGGGATTGTTAAAATTAGGAGAAGTCTAACATGCTAATTTCACAGTAAAAGGTATCTTACAATTTTGTTTTGGCCCAGCTAAATAAGACCTGAGTGGTTTGGGAGACTGGGAGATGTGGGAGTTTGGTATAGCTTGAATTGTCACAAGTGGATGGTTCTGTTCTGGTGATCAAGGTTTAGAGGTGTTAACTGAAACTGTAAGAAAGTCACACAGACCCTGAAGTTAGGACCCCTGGGGAGAGTCTGTAGATTAGGTTGGGGGAAGTTAATTTGATTGTTTGGAATTCCTCAGGACAGACACTAGTGACAATATCTAAATGGTAAATTCCCAGTTTAAGCCATGAAGAATGGATAGATATAAGATGGGGGTTTAAAAACATTTTGTAATACAAATCTTTACATTCAGTAAGATAATGCCAAACCCTCCAGTCAAGGTTTTAACATTGTGTTGTGCGAGCTTCCATCCTAATCTCTCATAAAGGAGTCCTGATTCCTGCAACCCTGATAGACTGAACAATTGGGGGCTACCGCAAAAGGGGGCCCAGATCATTCCAGGTCCAAACCACGCCCGGACCACTGAAAGACTGTCTTGGGGTCGGAATAGGACAATTGGACTCTGATCAATTCCAACACCACGATCAAGGAGAGATTAGAGGAATGGAGGAAGGCACACAGAACTACAAGACTCCTGCATTGAGGACTACAAAAGCCAGGAGCCATTTGACTGGGCAGGAGGAAACCCGAGAGGAGAGGGGAGTTGGATTTTTAACTTTTACAGCAGTTGGATATTTCATTTGGATTTTAGCAATTTTCTGACACAGGTTGATTACATGGGATGTTTATTTTTGTTGTACGTTTGATAATTTGTGTTTTGTCCCAGTTTGAGTATTTTGGTTTTATTTACAATTTGGAAAGTGATACCCCTACAGCGGACAGACTAGCTTTCTTCTGATCTTATGAGTTGGAACCAACGGACAAATTCATTTTTACGTGTATGAAAGTATACCTTTGACATAAGAAGGTTTTCAATTAGTCTCAGATAATTCCTATGGTTATTATTAATCTGAATTGATAATTAGTTTAAATTGGTTGTTAATAAGTAATGATACTTTCAGGCAACTGAAACAATTTATTTACTTCTCTGACGTTTGAGCAGTGATCACATTATCCGTAATGGTTGCATTTTACTTGTAGTGTGACTAAATATTAAGGTTAAGGTGAACATGTCAACTGAGGTATTGTTTTTGTATTCTCGTTTCTCCTAGAAGGATGGTGTTGCAAACCTCTAACTCAGGGCATGGAGACGATTTGGACCAACATGATGAAGTGAAACCTCCAGAACATTTCCCTTCGACACCTTCTGGGTCCCAGAACCCGATTCAAGGCACATGAACAATGCTGCAGGGCGAAGGCGGAAGGCCGGACCCTCAACAGATCTTCTATGGAAGACTAAAAGGACTGTTTTTGAACATCAGGACCAAGGCAGAGTGGCCTTTGGGTCCGGATGTATGTGCCAGAGAAAAGGTGGAGGACTGGAGGGGTAACTTCTCAGATAAATTTAGACTAGCCATGTACTGGTATAGAGGTTGCAACCGAAGTGTTGAGATGGAGCGGGAAGTCAAAACTAGAATGTGAATTATTTTGTTGGTGTCATATAAGATCTAAGAAAATGGTTGTTTTACAAATCAAGAAAGACACTGGGGAACGGTAGGCCAGGGAACAGTTAAAAGGGGGAGCACCTCGGCTCCCCCGGGGCGGAAAGACGAATTGGTTGATCTCGGAGACGAGATCAAAAGGGGGATTTGTGGAATATTTTTGTTAATATCAGCTGTTAGAAACAAACAGGGCCAGTGAAGCTGAACTTAGAGAGAGCAAGCCAGGCCGGGGTGTTAAAATGTTAATTAGTACATTCCAGAGTAGGGCCATGAGTCAAGAGATCAAGGGGGGAATAGGGGGACCTGGTTTATTGTCTGTTGGCTTAGCACCCTGACCCTGATGGGGACAGGGAACACAGGAGGGGAAGTGTGAACACAATTTGGGTGATATCTCCGGGCAGACTTCCTGGCACCAGCACCCCCCCTTCAACTGTCCTCTTCGTCTACCTCCGAGGTCACCAGATGGCCCCACGATCAGAGATGGGGTCTGCATGAAAAGGACACGCCCACCCAGGAAGCCCACTCAACAGATTACATCCAATGATTGAGGGGTGGGAGGGGCTGTATATAAACTGTCCGGGTGAAAGTAATTCAGATCTTGTCTTCTGTACTGTGGAGAACGATCTCCAGATAGCTATCTGTAATAAAGGTGTTTAGTTTGGAAAGACTTGGACCGCGTGGACATTCTCTGATTCGGACTCGGGGGAAGCAGATTTTAACTTCAACAGTAGTCAGGAGGACTCTTCAATAAGGCCAATTCATAAACCATCCTATGGTGCCGGCAATCCGCCACGGAACGTAAATATTTTACAAAGGCTTTGTGATAATGCTCTTAAAAAGGTATCGCCTTAATCGCAAGGTTATTCTGACAGTCTGATAGAGTTAGTTAGGGATGCGATTACTTCACCAACAAACAACCCAATAACACATGAGAGTTTTCACAACTCTTTGCCACTTGGCTACAGGGAAAATGCTGATTTGCAGTCAGTCGGATATCGCATGAAACAATAAATGCCCTCTGCAGACCACACACCATCCAACAATTCATACGGTTTCCTGTTGATCTTCCCCAACATCAAAGAAACAAAGCCCACTTCGTGGCAATAGCAGGACAACCCCGTGTAGTTGGTGTTGTAGACGGCCCACGTATTGTAATTGCTCAAAGTATTAGAACACCAAAAGATAAATGCGCATTTCTTTACAAGCTGCCAGACATGTAAGCTCGTAAGAAAATAAGATGACAATATCTTCAATTGTCAGTTAACATTCTTGGTTTAATGTTTAATCAGGGACAAAAATTTTTTATTGTTGAAACCGAATGTTTCCCCGGGTTGCGAATCAGAGAATGTCCACGCCGTCAAGTCTTCCCAAATCATACACCTTTATTACGATTGCATTCGGAGATCTATCTCGCAGGACTGCCAAGAAGATCTGAAAGTCCGTTCACATGGACACAGGTTAAATAGCCCCTTCCCACACAATCAATGCATAGTAGTTGCTGCGCGTGCTTCCTGGGTGGGTGTGTCTCGTGTTGCAGCCCCCAGCCCTGGGGTGAACCATCTGGTGACCTTTTCCGAGGTAGATGAGAATGGTGTTGTTGTGTCCGGCGCCAGGAAGTCTACAGGACCCCTCTGGCCCGTCTCCCCTCCTCTCCTTCCTGGGTCACTTTATCAGTGCCATGTGTGGGGGTCAAGCTAGAAGTTAATTCATAGGTTTCCATGTACACAGTGTCCTTTGTCTTGTTCTCCTAACTTCCTGACCCCCCCCCCCCCTCTTATGGAATGTCCTTATGAGACCTTATCAGCCAATCACTGTGGGCATAGTAAGTAAGCTTGTGCGACATCATCCATAGCAACAGGGTCAAACCCGCCCTTTCTCTTAGCTTAAGACTTTTCCCCATTCCTTAGTAAAAGTTGGTCATAGCAGCTTTGTGAATAGGTTTTAAGATGAAACTCTTAGCTAGGCTTTTAGTGCGGTTTAGGTGTCTTCCTGGTGGTAAGATAAACTGTTTTGTGAATACGGCCCCTCGTCTTAGTTTTTCAATTTGTTGACCAGGTGTGTATGTTTTCATCATGTGTGTGGATTGGTATATTTAATTTTAATTTTGCAGTTTTGGGCTCTGAGGGAAAGTACCTATTTTGTATCAGTTTGTGAAGCAATGTTAGCTGACCTGTGTGGAATCTTTTAGTTAAAATTTGAAGTGTGTGTGCTATTAGAAACAAACGGTGCCGGTAGGGCGTATACTCTGAAATTAGCCAGCCGGGGGTGTAAATGTTAATAAGTGCATTCCAGAGATAGGACTATAAATCAAGGGATTAGAGGCAAGGGCGTTGAATGTATATGAAGACAGGTTTATGGCCTTTTAGCTGGACCCACAGATGCAGACAAGGAGGAGGATGGAAACAAGAGCTAGCCGAGGTCATATCTACTGGCGCCAGCCTACCCTCTCAACTGTCTTCTTCGTCGGCCTCCGAGATCACCAGAGGGCCCCACGGATAGAGATGGGGTCTGCAAGACGGAACACACCAACCCAGGAAGCGCGCTCTGCAATTTCGATACAATGACTGGGGGGGGGGGGGTAGGCTACATAAAATGTGTCCGATGTGAACGGACTTGAGATCTTCCTAGCTGTATTTTGGGGAACGATCTCCAGATATATCTGTAATAAAAGGCGTTTACTTTGGAAACAGTTGACCGTGTGGACATTCTCTGATTCAGGACTCGGGGGAAGTAGTTTGAATTCTACACCTGCCTTGGTGAAAAGTAGCTAACTTATGGAGGTTTATTGTGAGGTGTGTGTAACTTACAAGTACCTTATTTTTGTGGTCCCGGCTATGATTTCTTTGTTATGTTCATTTCCATATTTGTAGGTATGTTTGAAATGAAGGCCTTATTGATTTTGAACTTTTAATAATCTGTTAATCTGTTCAAAATCTGTTCATATGACCAGGTGTCTCACAAACAAGCTGCAAGTGATTTTTTTTTTATGTAACTCCAGCTGCAGAAGGAGAAGTGATCGAGCCCAGTAAATTGTATCTTTTCCTATAGTTTGAATGCTAAATTATAAGAAAATATCTAAATATTGCGGGCTACAGGACATAATCAAGGAAGTTATTTTGAGGTTGTCACTAACATTATTGTTCATTGTGTTGATTTGTTAATGTTTAAATAGAATATTTTAACAATTTTAATTGGGGATATTATTTGTGCAGAAAAGTCCCAAAAAACAAAGATAGCAAAGGCACAATGGAAAAAGCTAAACATGTTATAATTTTCATGTAGAATGAGCACAATGAGTTTCTGTTCACAGTAGTCAATGATAAAACGATTTGACTGGTCTGTTACCAGGCTGAAGCCCTCGCAAACGGGTAATGTTGAGCGGCACCACAACACCATCCACTCTTAGTTCAAAGAAACCTACCTACTCCCTAAAGAGCACACTTCGTTGACAAGCTAACATCTATTGAAAACACAACAGTTGCTTGTTACCAAACCGACAGCTATGGCTGCAAGGACTTCTGTATCGCTTGTTTAAATCTTTATTAGATGAGTTTGAAACCACATGTGATGAATAGATTCTCGACATTCCGAGTCTGCACAAAGAACAGTAACTTGTGGCCAATAGCTATATTAATAATCATAATAATAGCTATACAGCTATATATAACTTTGCTAGTGCAACATATAGGCTAGCGTTACGTTAAATCATTATTGACCCCTTGATTGAGCTACAACTACCTAGTCAAATGGTAGACTGAATCCGGTCAGAAATAGATGCTGTTGTCAGGGTTCCACCCTAGCCGGATGGTTTTCGCCTCTGTTCCACCCCCTGGTGGCCGTTGGGCGCAGCGCTTGTCAACGTCACAATCACACCCAGTCACCAATCACTCACTCAACGGCCCGCACCTGTCCCTCATCTGTCAATCACTGTCCCTACATAGGTTCCCTGTTCCCATTCCCCAGTGTCAGTACAAACACAGTACTACGTTGGTTTGCGAAACGACGTATTGTTTTTTTGACTCCCTGCGTTTCACCGCAGCCAGTAGCCTTCTAGCTATAGTAACCCTTTGTTGTATCATTTCTATGATACACCGTTCCTACTAATACACCCTGGACGTTACTGAAACTTTTTGTTATCGGAATACACTGTATACGCTCTCGTTTTCTCTCAACGAACGTACAGTGCATTCCCCTCTGAATCAGGGCCGCAAGTCGCGCAATTGGAACCATCTTTTTACGCTCTGTGAACACACAATCCTTACAGATTGACTGACCATTAAATGGATCCAGCCGACTTGACAACCATCCACCACACCCTGAATCTGCAGGGCGCGGCACTCAACCGGCATGAAGATCTCCTACAGTCGCTTTCGGGCTCCATGTCCGAACTGAAGGGTGTGTTCAGGAGCGAACGTCACCAACCGGTGAGGTCGGACACCTCGACGGAGCTTGACCACGCCGGCGATGTTCACTCGCCCATGCCATCGGTGCCACCACCCTATCGGGAGCCCCACGTTTCTCCCCCCAAGCATTTCACCGGCGAATCGGGTGGACTCCGACCCTTCCTCCTACAGTGCTCCCTGGTGTTCGAGCAACAACCCCTGTCCTACCCGTCGGATCGGTCCAGGATTGCCTATTTAGTCGGTGCGCTGTCGGGGCGAGCTCTGTCTTGGGCATCGGCCGTCTGGCTCACCGACAGCCCCCTTTGCAACTCTTACACTGCCTTTACTACGGAGCTGCAAAAGGTGTTCGCACATCAGGAGGGAGAGAGAGACGCGGGACGTAGACTCCTTGGGTTGCGCCAGGGCCGCCGCAGCGTGGCAGATTACGCCATAGACTTCCGCATCTTATCGGCCGAGAGTGGTTGGAACGAGGCGGCCTTACAAGGTGCCTTCACCAATGGACTATCCGAGGGCCTTAAGGACGAGCTAGCCTCCCGGGAGGAGCCTGACTCCTTGGATCAACTGGTCGCCCTGGCACAACGGGTCGATGCACGACTCAGGGAACGTCACCGGGAGAAGCCACCTGCTGCTAGTTCTCGTCGTTCACCGTCGCCACCTAGGACGTAGACATCATCCCAGGAAAGGGGCGACAAGCAACCCCGTCGCATGCACATGGCACAGGAACCCATGCAATTAGGACGCGCACGCCTCACCATGGCGGAACGAACGCGCCGTCTTAGCAACGGATTATGCCTGTACTGTGGCACACAGGGACACACCATTTCGACCTACCCGTCAACCCAGGGAAACGCCCGCGCCCGTCCATAAGAGAGGAATTGTGGACAGGCCGAGCAAGCGTTTCCTCCTCTGTCGACACCGGTCTCGAGGTCACACTCCATGGGGCCTCTACCTCCACCACCATACGTGCCCTTATCGATTCTGGGGCAGACGGGAATTTTATCGACAGGGCCTGTCGTGTCAGTCAGTCATACCCCCGGTGACAGTGAGAGGATTGAGCGGGGACAAAATCGCCACTATCGGTCAGAAGACAGCACCCCTCCTCTTAGTGATTGCGGGAAACCACCGGGAGCGGATAACACTGTACCCCATCGACAGTCCCATGTCACCACTCATCCTGGGCCGGCCGTGGTTGCACCTTCACAACCCACGAATAGACTGGACGTCGGGACATATTGACTCCTGGGGAACAGACTGTTTCCGACGTTGCCTAGGATCAGCTGACACCCCGGCGGACCACGGCACCACCTCGGTTCACCACACCGATTTATCCGCCGTGCCCGAGGAATACCATGACCTCGCCGCCGTGTTCAATAAACAGGAGGCTTTGTCCCTTCCACCACACCGACCCTATGATCTCACCATTGACCTGCGTCAAGGGGCTGCCCTTCCTAGCGGACGCCTTTACAACCTCTCCAAACCGGAGACCGTGACCATGGAACGTTATATCCGGGAGTCGTTATCATCCGGGATTATCCGTCCTTCCTCCTCTCCGGTGGGGGCCGGTTTCTTTTTTGTAGGCAAGAAGGATGGCACACTGCGCCCCTGTATAGACTATCGTGCCCTCAACGCTATTGCTACACGTAATAAGTATCCCCTGCCGCTCCTCAGCGCCACCTTCACACCCCTCCAGGGTGCAACGGTGTTTACGAAACTGGATCTCCGTAATGCCTATCACCTGGTACGAATCCGGGAGGGCGATGAATGGAAAACGGCATTCAACACTCCTCTTGGACATTTTGAGTACCTGGTTGTGCCGTTTGGCCTCTCCAACGCGCCCGCGGTGTTCCAGGCTCTCGTCAATGACGTGCTACGCGATATGCTGAACCGCTTCGTTGTCTATCTGGATGATATCCTGGTTTTCTCACGCACGCTCACGGAGCATGTTCAACACGTCGGACAGGTGCTTGAGCGTCTCCTCCGTAACAGACTATACGTGACGTTGGAGAAGAGTGAATTCCATGTCACCACCGTTCAATTTCTGGGACACATACTCACTCCAGGACGCGTAGAGATGGACCCCACCAAGGTGAACGGTGTAACTGAGTGGCCTATTCCCACTGATAGGACTCAGCTTCAACGGTTCCTTGGATTCGCTAATTTCTACAGGCGTTTTATACGGAATTACAGCCAACTGGCCGCACCTCTCACCTCCCTTACCTCCATCAATGTACCCTTCCGCTGGTCCAAGGAGGCAGCCACGGCTTTCGAGGACCTGAAACGGCGTTTCTCGTCTTCTCCCATCCTGATTCAGCCGGACCCGGCGTTGCAGTTTA
>JACXGK010013915.1:0-12251 GCA_016801125.1 Novumbra hubbsi
ATACGTAGTGATGTACCCATGTCTCTAACCAGAGAGAGACGTAGACAGACCTAAAACATACGTAGTGATGTACCCATGTCTCTAACCAGAGAGAGACGTAGACAGACCTAAAACATACGTAGTGATGTACCCATGTCTCTAACCAGAGAGAGACGTAGACAGACCTAAAACATACGTAGTGATGTACCCATGTCTCTAATGGGATTATTATGAGGACATTTTAACCTTCTGGTCGTTATATTCCGGTCGTTATAAGTCCTTTGGGTTCTATCACTGCCATTACAGAACAAGCTTTTATTTCCCAGGTGAACAATTATAGAACATTTATATCGCGGCTCTGAGCTCAAACTGAAAGTTTGCTTTCTGCGTTCTTCCAGAAATGTACCACGGTGCCCTTTCTCCTCCACCGAGGATGTTCTTTATGTGTTTGTCAACACCATTAAATATGGATGTTCTGTGTGTACTCCGCAGCTACCCTGTGGCCGTTCTGTGTTTCTGTTCACCCTGCTCTCTCTGGTGTTCCACCAGGCTAATCTGGCGCTTGTGTCTCGCTCTGGACCTGGGCTGTATCCAGGGTGATGGTGAAGCCATGTGCCCTAGTGGGTGCACTAGACGTCACGGAGGAGAGGAAATCCAGCCAGAGGGAGGCCCTGGGAGAGGACCGAGGCACCGGATGGGGACCGGGCCTGAGAGGGACCCGGGTGTCAGGACGCGTCGGGCCGGAGGCCTCACCATCCTGCTTCTCCTCCACCTCCTCCTCCACCTCCTCCCCCTAGTGGCGTCCCAGTGCCCAGACAGCTGCCACTGCGTGTGGGAGAGCAGCCTGGTGCAGTGTGCCGATGCCGGGCTCCGGGAATTCCCCCAGGGCATCCCCCCGGACACCGTCACCCTCCACCTGGAGAGGAACTACATCCGCTCACTCCCAGAGGACGCCTTCAGGCAAGGACGAGTGGTTTTGCTGTTATGATTGCCCTGTTATTCACCCAGATACCATTTTTCATTGGTTCATATTTACATGAATAAATCATCAACATCTAGTTCCCGGATTTACTTTAGGTCCCGTTTTTAAAAAATGCATTTCAAAACAAACCAGTACAGAAAAGCAGGGAGCACAAACAAACAAACAAACAACCTAAACTTGCCTTTTAACTTTATTTCAAACAATAATCAAATAGAAAGAACTCAGCATTTTATTATGTGTGTGTGCAAGAGCCTTGGAGAAGACAGACATGCTGTCAGTAGTGGCTTTCCTTGGTCAGTTGATTGACAGATCATACTGACAATATTTCCTAATGCGTCGCCAGTCCTGGAGTGGAGAGAAGTCTGGCATCACGTCCCAAAATCCTCCGCAGGTGCCCCACACCAACTAATATGTACACCATTTTGTGTAAAACATTAGGCGCATTTATAACATTGATCAATATCTAAAAGCTTTCATTAATATCTTCCCGGGTGTGTAATACTTTCCCGATTTAATAAAGCAATTATTTCATGTCATGAGCCGATCCGGTGCCCTACCCAGATTTCCCTCCCCATTGCGACAGGGATACATTACAAACACATGAGGTTGGGCAGCGACATGACAGCCCACTGCCCCAAAACGTTTCTAGTTCCTCCTCTCGTCCTCCTCCAGGGAACTCACCCAGCTGCGAGACCTCTACCTCTCCCACAACCGCATCGACTCTCTCTCCTCCGGGGCCCTGCGTCACCTGAACCCCGAGCTCCGCCTCCTGGACCTCAGCCACAACCGGCTGCGCCTGGCGAGCCGGCGGGACTTCGGCTCCACGCGGGCGGTGACGCGCCTCTACCACAACCCGTGGCACTGCAACTGTGCCCTCCAGGAGCTGATGAGGACGCTGCACCTGGAGCCGGACACGGTCCACGGGATCTCCTGCGAGAGCTCCGCCAGGGGAGCCGGCGAGGGGAGTCGCTGGGAGGAGCCGGGCGGGGCCACGGAGCACGCGGGTCAACCCCTGGTCAAGCTGCTGGACTCCGGCGTGAACTTCTGCAGCCTCCACCGGAAGACCACGGACGTGGCCATGCTGGTGACCATGTTCGTCTGGTTCTTCATGGTGATCGTCTACGTGGTGTACTACGTCAGGCAGAACCAAGCCGAGACCAGGAGACATTTGGAGTACCTGAAGAGTTTGCCCAGTCCGAGGAAACCGCAGGCAGAACCGGATACCTTAAGCACTGGCTTCTGATGGGTTTGTCGGGCGCCATTTGTTTTGTGATTTCTACACGCCTTTTCTCCCTTTGCCGTTTCCTCCACTTCCACCCCTGTCCGCCGCTCCGTCTCCAGATGAGTTAAAGGCCGTTCTCCAAGACGGTGGCGTGTGAATTGCCCACGGGGCCGGCTGCTCATTAACAAGCAGCACAATCGAGGTTCTAACCTAGACTGTGGTGGTCAGCTTGGTGTTAGGTTGTGCCTTGCTGGGGCCATGAACGAATATTGACGTTATTTTTTTATGGAAATTAACAAAACATGTTTCCTCACCAATAGGGACCTGAACAGAATCCGGCTGAAACATTTGAAATTGTTTCACAAAAGGAACCAAAAAACATTTCTCTTTCATTTAACTTTTTTGGGCTAGTTGATTATGCTAGTCTGTAATATCTCTGGCTTAAAATATTTTTGTATATTTTCTTTTTGCAAAAACTTCATTGTCTTTTGCTTAATAATTATAATTTTTTTATCTTTACTATTTCAAATTTCTGATTTTTTTATATATATTTTTATGTGTTGTATTTTACTGATGTGTTTTGTATTGACTGGAGCTTATGGATTGAACAGTTATATAACAATTATATCATTTTTACCCAGAGCCAAGGAGTGAGTTTGCTGGCAAGTCAGTTGCAAGAGTCTCAATGACATTTGACCTTCAGTCTCACCACCGTCAAAACTGTTGGCTTTTATCAATAATTTGACTGCCATCACAGCTGGTGCTAAATTACCTCGCCGTCTCTGGTTAGAATGGAAAGACATTGGCAGCCTAATCAGTTGGTCTGTATTGAACCAACACGGTTCTAGTCCAGAACCTCTGACCGTACATTAGTCCAACAAATCCAGTCGTCAACAGAGAATCCTCAGGTCCCCACAATATAAATGCCTTCCTGCTGTTCTGAGTGTAGCCCGGCTCTGGATCAGTATTTCTGGCACATAGACACACAACGACCAAGAGTTACTGCAAGCAATCATCAGTAAAGCGGGGGGGGGGGAGAAACCAGAGCATGACCGTACGGAAATCAGTTGCCTCGACGGCAGACAGATTTAATTATGACCGTGGTTTAGAAAATTAGTAATTATTAACATTGTCTTTGTTAATGATGATCAGACAGATGAAAGATCTCATCATGAACGGCTTGTTTCTGTAAATCCTAATTAGTCTTTCAGTTTTTTTCTAATTCATCTTTCAGTTTGTTTTTTAAGATATGCTTTCTCACCTTCCGTCTGTGGGGTTAAAGCGTTAGTGTAATATTGTCCACCTAAGCTTTCGAAATGTTACAGTAGTTTCAGAGACATACGTTTTAATTGACGTCCTGAACTAAAGAATTGTATTGAGAGCAAGTGACATGAAATTTGACACATGTTCAACCTCTCAACGCGGGACATTCCTATTCTGTATCATCACTAAGCAAAGCCAAGTGCATGTTAAGTAGCTGTAATATGTTTCTGTCAGTAATGGTGTCAAATGTCAAAATGTTTCCGTGTTCAATTTGGCTCTAACATTGACTAACAACACGTGTTGTGAAACCCTAGGTAAGTAATTCAATATGATGTGTATTGTCAGATGATCATTCTAGTAGGTTGTTGTATTGTGTAAGGTCAAGACAAACTGGGCTAGAAGAACATGTTGATTTAGATATTCTCATAGACCTTTAGATAAAAGCACTGCTTGTTTGAAGGTAGACTCAGTGAAATAACATTGCCAAGAATTGCACTGTAGATATTCAGAAGAGTAATACGCAACACTTGCATGGATTCTCTTCACAAGACAGAGACCTGGTTCTGCATGGCGGCTCTACTCTTTCTCCATCTACGTCTATTGTCTGAGGGCACCTTTAATTGACACGCCTGTTCTTTTAATTGTTAGAACAGTCCCTTTAAATTATATCCTTTAATTAACATGCCCTGTGTTTAATTGTTAGAACCGTCCCTTTAAATTATATTATTTAATTAACACAGCTGGTCTTTTAATTGTTACAACTGTCCCTTTAAATAATATCCTGTATTTAACATGATTTTTTTTTTAATTGATAGAACTGTCCCTTTAAATGACATCCTTTAATTGACACACCCAATCTTTTAATTGAGAGAACATTCCCTTTAAATTATATCCTTTAATTGATACTTCTGGTTAATTGTTAAAACTGTCCATTTAAAATATATCCTTTAATTGACACTCTTTTAATTGACAGTCTTTTAATTGATAAAACTGTACCTTTAAATTATATACTTTAATTGACACTTCTGGTGATAGCAATGTCCCTTTAAATGATGTTATTTTCCTTTAGTCAACCGATCTGTCATGGGTTATTGCATTGCCATTAAGTAACGTAGGTTTCATCAATCTATACATCAACTTGAGTGACAGAAATACTCTAATGTGGGAAAATCCAAAAGAACCAACCAGGCCTCCTATAATTTTGATAACATTTTTTTTTTGTGATGTATTATGTCTTATTGAGTTGTATTCTCTCCTTGTCAATGGTTATTCTGACAAATATTACTTCAATGATTTGGAAACCATTAAATATTAAATGAACTTCAAAACCAGGTTTGGAAAAAAGATATATACAAAAAAAAATTATGTTTTGTTTGAGTAATGCTTCTACCTTTTATTGCGATGGTGAAAAGCCATGAAAGAAAACGAAACAAACTTGGCTTTGTTTTGTTTTAGAAATGCTTTTACCTTTTATTGCGATGGTCACGAAAGTCAGGTAAAGAAAATGGAACAAACAGCACAGGGTAAAAATGAATTCGTACAGTCACTAATGATTAGGCAATATTTCCTATTCCTACTCTATCTACCATGCTTAGAAACTATATGAAATGATTTAAAAACAATCTTACATAGACATAGTAGAGCATGACATAAACCCTCCACGTCCTCGCTTGAAATGTTTGCTAGTGCTACTGTGTGATGAAAGCATCTCGCCCATAGATATGCATTTAGCCCAAACACACACACACACACTGGTCACATTCAAGGTACAGGATCTAGATTTGGTTTCCATGGGAACTTGATACCAACATGAAGGAAAAAGGGAAATCACACTTTCGGGGTACAGATAAAACAGCTCCCCAGACATTTCACACACACTTGTTGGAAGCACCAATGGGAACTAACAACCCAAAAAAAAAGAAAATGGAAAGGGACTACAGTTACTTGTTTTGTCTTTTATTTCCAATTTACATTAATCAAAACTGTAACAAAAACAAAATCATGATCACCATGTTTAATAATAATAATAATGCCATTATTAAAAATAATAATATTATTATTATTATTAATAACAACATAAATATACACACCCTCACAAACGAAGGCCGCCCCTGTCATAGGGCCAGGGTTCCCCCCATGTTAAAGGAGTGATGGGTGGTCTAATAGTGACACCACTCTCTCAGGTCTGCCTGTAAGAAGGAAGTCAATCAAGTCTAACAGCCCCGCTCTATTCCTCCTGAGGGATATGTCCTGTTCGTAGGGCACACAACCTGAGCAGAGGTACTTCCTGCCAGGACAATGGGCACTTCCTGTGTGAGGGGACAGTTGGGCCTATGGGAGGAAGTGGAGTGGGATAGGTAAGGGTCAAAGGGCACCTTCGGGGGTTACATGTCGTTACTTGCTTGTTTCTTTTTTTTGCGTGAGGTAGCTTAAAATATTATAATTAGAAGAAAAGAAAACAAAAAAGAAAAAGAAAAACTTTAAAGCTGGGATTGATTCCAAATTGAACATCTCTCTTAAAAACAATGAACATGCTTCCGGTTTCCTTGGACATCAAAGGAGGATGTTTGGATTTAAAGAGATTGGGGCAGCGACATCTACCACTCAAAATATAATCTCAGTGTGAAATGTCCTCTCTGAAATTTGTATATATATATATATATATATATATGTATACACATACATATACATTATATACATTACTAATATAGCATTATCTGGTCGTTAAAAAAACACAGACTTGTTTTACAACAATAGCACCATTTGACTTTATTATAATACACAAAAATCTTCTGAAACACGTTGGTTTGGTGGAAGCACCTGTAGAAGTAAGAACTCCTGCTAGACATTTGGTTTCCATTTCATACAATGTTTGGGGTGGGGTTAGGGTGGGTATGGAATGGGAGGAAACAGGGGTCAGGGGAGGGGGGAACTGATATAATGTATGTTGTTGTGCGCGGGGCCTTTTAGCAAGGTAACACGCACAGTCCTTACACACCTGGGACCCACACCGTAACAATAAATAAATAACACCAACTCTGCCATCTTTCTTTCACACTCTGCCCTGACGCCTCCTCCTCTCCTTCCTCCTCCTCTCCTTCCTCGTTCCTTTTTGTTAGCGGGAGGTTCTCTCAGGGTGGGGGCGGGGAAAACGTGGTGTGGTGGGGGGGGGGGGGGGGGGGGGGGGGGGGGGGGGGGGGGGGGGGGGGGGGGGGGGGGGGGGGGGGGGGGGGTGGAGAGAGGACTCCGTGTCAGGAGGGTCTGATGGAGGGAGACTGGAAGGCGATGAGATCACAGGTGATAATTGCCGGTGTCATTCAGTGCAGACATCCTAGGAGTACGACTTGGAAAAATCACTTTTTTACTTAGAAAAAAGTCCTGTTAAAAAAAAGTGTCTTGATCTTTCTCTCTTTCAATCTTTCATTTTTTGATAGAAGTGTGTGTTGCTCTCATCTATATATTTTTTTACTCGGCTTTCCTCCTTCTTCAACCCTCTTTGTTTACAAGAAGCAGACTGCGCCAACATCGACCCCAAACTCCTGGTCTGCTCCGCCAATATCCATGGGGGCAATATCTACGACAGGCAGACGGCTGGTCTTCTGTGACCTGTACTCGATCACCGTCTTGCCCCAGTTTCCTGTGTGTTTCTGTGGAAAGAGACAAACCGGCATTATCAATGCTGTTTTGAAAAACATTTGAGTTATTAATCCAGAGCAACCTTCTTTAGTTATTTATCCAGGGCAACCTACTCTAGTTATTTATCCAGAGCAACCTACTCTAGTTATGTATCCAGAGCAACCTACTCTAGTTATTTATCCAAAGCAACCTACTCTGGTTATTTATTCAGAGCAACCTACTCTAGTTATTCATCCAAAGCAACCTACTCTAGTTATTAATCCAGAGCAAGCTACTCTAGTTATTTATCCAGAGCAACCAAATCTAGTTATTTATCCAGAGCAACCGACTCTAGTTATTCATCCAGAGCAACCTACTCTAGTTATTTATCCAGAGCAACCTACTCTAGCAATTAGGGTCAAGTGCTCAATGGCACATTAAATGTTTCACCTCATCTGCTCAGCAACTCAAACCAGCACCTATTTAGTTACTGTCCCAATACTGTAACTGCTATGATCTAATGAAAGAAAACAGTGAAAACATGTATCGGCCAGTTCACAACGTTCAATACCTGCAGATTTCAAAGTCGCATGTTCCATGTCGGAGCTAGATTGGCAACTAAATGCAATGTTCAAGCGGTCATGTTGACTTTTCACATATTTGGAGTGAATGATAGTATTTAGTGCGTACATTTCAACTTCCGGTGTGACAAGCTTTCCCCGCTCTACTGACAGCCACCGTAACAAGTAGATGTTGCGCATGTTGGCTCAGACAGTTTTCCCCTGTGTGTGTGGGCACTGGGTGTTCCACTCACCGTGCAGCCGTCCTCGGTGACGCTGTAGGTGAAGCGGCTGTTGCCCTCGGCTCTGATCTCCACGTCGTTGGAGCCCTGGAGCAGCAGAGCCTTCTTCAGGTTGCCGGTGGCGGCGTCCATGTAGGCCACGCTGTTCCTGCAGTGGTAGGTGAGGCTCTGGGACGCCTCTGTGGACAGCAGGCGCAGGAAGGTCATCTGGATGCTGGCTGTGTTGGCGGCCAGGCTTTCATCCCCGTAGCTGAACTGCATTGGTTGGTGAAGGAACAAGAGGAGCAGGAGATTTAGGGAGGGCTCCGGGGGCAAACCTTTCAGGTTTGGTTTTAATGGCGTTCAGTGGGAAGATAATGGAAGATAATGGAAGACAATAGAAGATAATGGAAGATAATAGAAGATAATGGAAGACAATAGAAGATAATGGAGGACAACAGAAGATAATGGAAGGTAGAGGAAGAAAATGGAGGACAATGAAAGATAATGGAAGACAATAGAAGATAATGAAAGTTAGAGGAAGATAATGGAGGACAATGAAAGATAATGGAAGACAACGGAAGGTACTGAGTAAAATTCTGTGAGTAAAACCTGCAGGCTACACTTCCTAAAGGCAGAGATTTAGGATGGGAGTCATTCGAAACCACGACAGCAGTGCTGTGTGGGAGTTACCTGCACTGGCTTTAGGAGTTCAAATAAGAGCTTCTGTATAAAATCTGCAACAGTGTTGGATTGAATTCAGTACCTAATCTGTGGTTGATTTATAATCAGTATCCTGATCCAGAGTCATGACTCACTTGGAACCCTCCGTTCATGGTCTCTCCGAACCAGATGTGTTTGGCAGCCTTGCTCTTGCTGGACCACCAGTTCTTCTTGGGGATGCTGGCAGGCTTGGCGTGGACACAGGACTCGCCGGTCTCCATGTTGCAGTAGACCTTGATGGCATCAATGCTGCAGCCCTGGTTGGGGTCGATCCAGTACTCTCCTGAAGAGGAACAAAGACGGGGTCAGGTTCAGCATCTCTTCCTGTTTACTATGACAACACACGGCCATGACACCTTCTGTTTAGAACACAGAACCGTACAGATTGTTCCCTAATCTACTCGACGGTGGTCTGGAGTCTTCCCCCAGCATGTCACCTGACCAGGGGAAACCTGAACTTCGAAACCTTAACAATGAACCGATCTCCATTCCCGCCCCGACTCTCACCGCTCTTCCAGTCGGGGTGACACAGCTTCAGGTCTCTGCAGGTCCGTGCAGGGTTCTTCTTGGAGCCCTCGGGGGAGCGGATGTTCTCGATCTGGCTGTTGAGGGACTTAAGGGTGGCATCCACCTCTGCGTCGTGTGTCCGGAGGTTTCCAGAGGCCTGGTCAGCCCTCATGTACCTCAGGGGATCGGGGGACTTCTCGATCTGGGTCATGCCGGAGAATGCAGACATGTCGATCCCAGGTCCAGGAGGACCAGGGGGGCCGGGGGGGCCGTTGTTTCCAGGGGGACCCTAAAACAGACGCGCAGAATATGTCACTGATGGAAGATGTCATTGACGCCTTTTTAGGGATACCGTGTGTTTCATTAGTTGAGGGATGAAAGATGTATACAGAGAGTTATACTGACAGCAGGACCAGACTCTCCAGAGCGTCCTCGAGGTCCGGGGGGTCCAATGGGACCGGGCATACCGTTAGAACCGTCCTTTCCAGATGGACCAACGGGTCCGGGAGGTCCCTGCACAGAACAAACACACAATAAAGATCACCTTCATAGTGCAGTTTCTCCTTTACTGCCCTGGGACACTAATGGACACTGATATTCCCCTTCACTGCCCTGGGACACTGATATTCCCCTTCACTGCCCTGGGACAACTATGTTTGGAGGCCATTAGAAGGGTTCAGGGTTTTAAAATGTTATGAGACCAGTTGAGGGGTTCATGGTTTTATAATGATATAGGGACCAGTAGGGGGGTTCAGAGTGGTATAATGTTGTATAGACCAGTTGAGAGGTTCAGGGTGTTATAATGTTGTAGAGGCCAGTAGAGGGGTTCAGGGTGTTATCGAGACCAGAAGAGGGGTTCAGGGTGTTATAGTGTTGTAGAGACTAGTAGAGGGATTTAGGGGTTCAGGGTGTTATACTCTTGACTCTACTCACTCTTGATCCACTTGGTCCAGCAGGTCCAGATGCACCCTGGTCCCCAGCTTGACCCTGTAGGGAGAGATTGTGAGACAGCGTTAATCTAATGGCAATGTCTGTCTTTTTAAAATGTTTGAGGTACAGGGAGATTTGGAAGTACAGGGAGATTTGCAGGTACAGTAAGATTTGGGGGTACAAGGAGACTTGGAATCACAGGGAGATTTGGAGGTACACAGAGATTTGGGGGTACAGAGAGATTTGGAGACACAGGGATATCTGGAGGTACAGGGAGATTTGGAAGACACAGGGAGATTTAGGGGGCAGGGAGATTTAAAGGGACAGTGAGATTCAGGTGTACAGGGAGATGTGGGGGTACAGGGAGATTTGGAGGCACAGGGAGATCTGGAGGGACAGGGGGATTTGGGGGGGACAGGGAGATCTGGGACAGGGACATTTGTGGTACTTACAGGAGGTCCAGGCAGACCCTGCAGACCGGTGAATCCCCTGTGTCCTTTTTGTCCTCTCTCTCCGGCCTCCCCGGTCTCACCCTTGTCTCCACGGGGCCCCTGGGGTCCAGCCATTCCTCTGGCTCCAGCAGGCCCGGAAGGCCCAGCAGGTCCTTGGGCACCCTAAAATACCCAGAAGGACACGAACCGGGTGACAAAAGGCCACTACAACACAACAGAATAAAACTGGTTTCACGTTGGATTAAGACGGTAAAAACATGAACTGGAGTGACTTATAAGAATGCATTCAAAGTGTAAGGACAAGATAAACATGAGTGTACAAAATCAATGAGAACTGCACTGCATAAGATAACCATGAATCACAAAATCAATTTCAATTTAAAAGCCGCTACCGGAGCTCTAATGGCTCTTTTGGTCGCGAGACAGACAACAAGACAACAGTATCTCAGTGAGTTCATGTCCGTTCGGGGGGAAACATGAAGAACGAGGCCAGGCTGTGCACCCCAGGTGTCCCAGAGATAGTGGGGGGTGTTTTCGCGGGTGTAGTGAGGGTCTCAGGAGGGGGGGGCATACTCACAGACTCTCCCCTGTCTCCCTGCTTGCCCGTGGGTCCGACGGGGCCCGGGGCGCCAGTAGCACCGGGAGCGCCAGGAGCACCAGCAGGACCGGTGTTACCGCGGTCACCCTTGATACCGGTGGATCCATCTCTACCCGGAGGTCCATCAGAACCGGCGTTGCCCTGGGAGAACACCACGAATAGTTCCAAGTCAGAAGCAACACCTGCGAGGTCTGTCAACTTCCTCGTCACACTGTTCCGTAAACGTTAGCTTCTCAACAGAGCCCTGTGTGGCGCGGCAGACACCGACCTCTCTGCCAGGCTCCCCAGCAGGTCCTGTAAGTCCCGGAGGTCCGACGGGGCCGGGAGGTCCACGGTCTCCACTCCCACCCGGGGCTCCTTGCTTTCCTGGCTCGCCCTGGAGGGAGGGGGGTGGACTGGTTAACCGGACGACAGTCGATAGGGGCGAAAGTCATGTAATCAACAGCGGTGCCGTATAGTCATCCTTCTATTTAATAATAGATCATAGGCACAGCAAATGTTTCAGTTATAACCCTTCAGTCACTGGCTTGACGCAATCAACACTCGGTGATCTGCCACCCCTACACTTTAGATCTAGTAGATCATTAACAATCTATGAATGAGTGGGTTGTAATGTACAGGAGTTCTAGGGGGTCATTAACCATCTATAAAAGAATTGGTTGTAATTTACGGGACTTCTAGTGGATCATGAACAGGCTATAAATGAGTGGGTAGTAATGTACAGGAATCCTAGTGGATCATAACAGTCTATGAATGAGTGGGTTGTAATGTACAGGACTTCTAGTGGATCTTTAACAGTCTATAAATGAGTGGGTTGTAATGTACGGGACTTCTAGTGGATCTTTAACAGTCTATAAATGAGTGGGTTGTAATGTACAGGACTTCTAGTGGATCTTTAACAGTCTATAAATGAGTGGGTTGTAATGTACGGGACTTCTAGTGGATCTTTAACAGTCTATACATGAGTGGGTTGTAATGTACAGTACTTCTAGTGGATCATTAACAGTCTATAAATGAGTGGGTTGTAATGTACGGGACTTGTAGTGGATCATTAACAGTCTATAAATGAGTGGGTTGTAATGTACTGTACTTCTAGTGGATCAATAACAGTCTATAAATGAGTGGGTTGTAATGTACGGGACTTGTAGTGGATCATTAACAGTCTATAAATGAGTGGGTTGTAATGTACTGTACTTCTA